>NMRB01002841.1:74450-86086 GCA_002633025.1 Notospermus geniculatus
ACTGCCACGGACAAATATTTGAAATGATACAAAAATTTCCTTATAGTTTCTTGCCGCCGTTCATCTGATGCTCTGTTTCTGGTTATCTGAGCGTGCCTCGTACTTGTTCTCGGTAAGGTAAGAATATCTGGCTTGGGTCAACTGTGAGCTTGCGTTTTCTAGCCTGTGAAGTGACTTTGTCAATGGAACACAAGCTCGGTTATGGGGGAAAAATTTTATGTAACACCCTTTGGCCAGCTAGACGTTAAATTGCAAAAAGAAACAAAAAGGATCAGCACGGGGATCGAACTGGGAGCATTCCACGCAGTAGACCTCTGCCGTTCCACTACACCACAAAGGCGGTTGACGGCGGTGTTGGTTTTCAACCACATTTTATACTTGAATGAATTCAATCGCCATACAATAAAAAGAATGCATGACTGAACGGACTTTATTATCAGGGGAACCACGATTACTGTCACTGTTGTGACAGGTGATATAGTCCTATAGGGAATATTGTCCGCTTTCACCTCTTATCAGGGTTCTTCCCCCTGGCAAAGCAAATAAATCAATGACTTTTCAAGGACTTTTCAAGGGCTGTTTCCAAACTTTTCAAGGATTTTTGGTACACTGACAGAAGATTTTTGCGAAGAAATAAGTCCTAAAATAATAACATACTGGTAATCACGCAGGCCAGACTCGAGAGAATAAAGGAAGAACACAAGAAATCAAGGACTTTCAATGACTCTGACAAAAGTTGTGCAGAATTCAAGCACTTTTCAAGGCCCTTGGAGGCAAATGGCAAAATTCAGTGATAATGAAGGTTTTCAAGGATGCGTATGAACCCTGTCTTATGAAGGCTAGGAATAGTAGTCCGGTCAGGACATTTATCCCTGGGGACAGGGGTCCGGAGGACCCCTGTCCCTAGTGGCCATGGTCCGCCGGACCATGGCCCCCTTGCGGACTATATCGCCTGTCACACCGGTACCTGGAGATGGCGCGGTTGCATTATTTTTGCACCGTTCATCTGCGCCAGGATACCTGTAAAATATTGTGTTGGAGACGAGAAGAAAACGTTGTAGATGGTCAGAACGAGTGTCAAATAAATGCGTCATCATTGTAGCACCAGCAAACTTCACATAGAAACTTGCTGTATACTCTTAACTCGACATAAATTAGTGCGCGCGCTGTACTATGGGTAAAAAATGACGTCATCACTATGCGCAGAACATCTCACTTCGCGATCAGAATCTCAAATATCAACTTGGGGATTCCCCAAACACATGCGCAGTTGATCCCAGTTTGTGTGCACTTCCTGATTATTGAAAAGCAGTCGTCACCGCATCTAAATCCATCAACATCGGGCGAAGTTTTGCGCTTTTTCTTGCTTGAGCTTCGATATTGACGAATCCAATCTTCCACCTTGTCGGTGATATAATGATTTCCAAGGAATTTTGTTGCCAAAGCCATTAATTTTCCCAAGAAGCTGAATATCTCAGCTTCTCAACCATATGAAACAAACCGAGTTACGCGGGGCACAAAATGGGTTTCGCGGCCTTAGGATTGAAAAAATCTGGCTTTGTAATGCGTTAAAATGAGTTCCAAATCTGATTTAAATGTGATATAATGATAATTCTACGGAGACAACAACTTCAAATTGTCTTGAACATGTGTTTTGAACCTTTCGTGAGCCCCATTCCCAAACCATTTTGGTTCCCGAAGCCAACGCTAGGGCTACAAGGCTTCGGCTCTGGCTGCCATTTTGTTACTGACGTCATTGTAACGGTCCATTTTCTGGTATTTCATTCTCCTCCGGTCTACAAAACGGCGATGATTTCGACCTTTTGTTACAGATCTGGAACACATACATACATTCTCATCAAGAAACGTCCTCGGTGTTGCCATTCCGCGCGATTCGGCGTGTTCGATTACATTTAGCACCCACGTGGTTATTCTAAAAATAATCCGTGATGGCAACATAATGATCTATAAATAGATCCGCGATAAATTTTTGTCGCAAAGATGGCAGCCAGAGCCGAAGCCTTCTAGCCCCAGCGGTGGCTTCGGGAACCAAAATGCTCCCAAACCGGAAGTTGCGGTACAACTTTTTTACCTGACTGCGCATGCGTCATACATTATCTTAGGAGGAGCAAGGTCTACGTGCATTGAGTTATAATGTGCCATTTGTGTTCGACTTACGTCCATTCAGGGAATCGTGATTGAAGTCGAGTCATTACTCACAGTGGCTCCTTCCGACGCAGTTCCATTACGTTATAACTGGTATATAACCAATGCAGGTATCCATGCCATGAAGCCAACAATAACCACCAGTTAGAAATGCTGAGACCATCTGATCACGAGCATACCAATGCTCCCAATAATTTGCTCTTCCTTTTTTACATCTGATTACCCACCGAAGCTGCAATGCATTGCAAACAAAGATTATCTTTGGATGAGTTTTGCGAATCGTCGTAATACTACGCTTAATCCTTGCTTTAGAAATATTGCCGACCAAACTTTGGTCCAGGCGCGGATCCAGAGGGGGGGGGGGNTGCTTTAGAAATATTGCCGACCAAACTTTGGTCCAGGCGCGGATCCAGAGGGGGGGGGGGTCGTGACCCCCCTGCTCGCCACCACCAATTGATTTTTTCTCAATAATTTGCCACAGTACGCAAAAAAAACGCAAGAATAAAGCTTCTGTTTTGATACTGAGGTGCCAGGAAATCGCATCTACGACCTTCTAGATTTCAAAATTTTCTGGAGGAGGCCTAGACCCCCGTCGGCGCGGGTATCTTCGGTGCACGCCTGCGACGACCGCCCTTGGCGGCCCTGACCCCCCTCTGCTATAAATCCTGGATCCGCGCCTGCGGTCGCCAACTTTTCTGCTAATTCGTACACTCGCTCGAATCGTCTCTACTGTCAAGCTGTCAAACAAACTCCTCGTCAATATTCAATTATTTTTTGCGCATAGGTTCACCCATCATGGCCTAGCATGTGTCTGTACTACCTACTTCAGATACACAAACGGGGGGGGGGGGGGGTGAGGGGTGCCAGGTAATACATGTACACTAATGCCAAAAATTAAATGGACAGCGTTTTTTTTGCCCTGTACATTATGCATAATTTTGGGTTCTAGCTCAGGTATATGGCCCTACAACATCTCTTTTATACGTCCAAGAGCAAATTTCAAGGAAAAAATGAAAATATCGCAAGTATCGCTGTTTCAAAATATAATTGAAAATGAGATTTTTGAAATCGTAACGTTTTTTTCATAAAAAACAAATTTACCATGAATCTCTGAAGAATTCTAAGACTGATTGTGAAGAAACTACGGTACTGAAAAATAATTGCCCTGTTCTCATGTTATTCAAGGAAATATGCATAAAAACGGGAAATTTTCATCACATTTTCAAGAAAAAGTTTGATTTCTCTGTGATCGAGGGTAATATAGCTACCGAATCTTGGTCAGTCTTATAGTCTTTTAGTGAAGGTTAGCAGCACAACCCAAAATCGCATGAAAAAAAATCAAATTTCAGATTTTTGATATTTTCGATAGTCTCAAATATCATAAAAGTTAGCCAAGATTTTAAAACATCTTCTTCACCATAGTTCTTAGAATTTTCCGTAGATTATTTGAAAAGTCATTTCTGGTTAAAAAAGTTAAGATTTCACAAATCTCAATTTTGTTGATATTTTAAAATAGTGATATTCTTATGATAATTGATTTTTTTCCATAAAATTTTCTCTCTGACATACAGATGAGATGTAAAAGGGCCAGGTATCAAAGATGCAACCCATCGTGTGCATACCTCAGCAACAGAAGACAAAAATGCACTGTCCATACTTTTTGGCATGAGTGCACAATATGTAGGCCTCCCTTGTAGCAAGAATATACATTCTTGCTTGTAGTAATTACCTGCCGTCCCTGACTTGCCACAGGTTGGTCTCGCACCGCCAGCCTCTGATCTCGCTCCGCTTCCTACGCTTTAGGCGCACCCTAAGTGATCCTTCTCTTTTCTCGTGTTTGAGTATCGGGGGCAACTCCGGCAAAATATTCCGGAGGGAGAGCGAGAAAAGAGAAGCCATTCTAGTTGAAATATGGGCGGGTGGGTGGCTGGGCCGGCCGAAAACGCCACCATCTCCCGTCTCTCGATCTGCCTTTCCTGGAATCGGCGATTGAGCCTTAGCGCTGGGCAACTCCGCTGCTCCCTTCGTTCAAGCAGCGAGAAAATGAATGATGACGTCACACTTCGAAACGAGAATAATCACTTAGGTTGTAGGCGCACCCTACACTGAAAAATAATCCCTTCTCAGATTGAGTACCTTTGGGGTACTCATACTATATTCATCTCATTAAGAGTACTCTATGTACTCATTCTGATTACCCATTATACTCATAGCATAGGATAACACGTTTGAATACTCTTGCTACTCACAATGAGTACTGCAGCGTACGCACGATAGGTACCTTATTCTGTCTCATCTTGAGTACCCAGGGTGCAGTACTTACACATACCTTTTGCATGGTTTCATACCTTTTGCATGGTTTGGGGCTAAAAAAATCTTGCGGTTTGAGGTAGGTCGACCAGCTTGGACACATAATGTAACACTCTACTGCTTCTGACGCGATTTCATGGAGAACGGTTTCCCGATGCCACAGAAAAGTCGTGGAAGCGAAAAATCAAGCATGGAAATAAAGAGAACCTAGTGCCTAAAAGTTATGGCATATAAGAATGTCGCTGCCTCCAATACTAACATGGTAACAACAAAAGTTTGTANCACACCTATTTGCAAATTCATGTGTCATTTATTTACACCCTTGCACTCTATTTACATAGGACATGACGCTCGAGTACAGCGTTAGCAACTGACATGGCATCTAAAGATTCCACAACAGTAGTAGATCCGCTATTGGAGGATATTCAACAACCATATTGGCCTTTGTTTTACAACTTTCAAAATTACTGAAAAGCGTTAGCTAAATCACGGTTTGCATGTTTAGTACAATTTCTTTGGATTATCTCCTTTACCTACCGACTCAGCCAGACGGGCCACCACTATGGTCGAATCTCTTGCTGCCTGTACCCTACTGTAATAAGCCGCGGAGGTCTCGGTGAACCAGCGAACATGGTTCATCATCTGGTCCTTATTCGTCACCGACGATGTTAACCCAAGTGTTAACGCGCAGCCAGCGCGAAGGCTATGCAAAGTTACATCATCATACAAACCGATTGTTACCAGATACTGCCTAGACCTATCGTACATACTAGAATAAGATACGTGTTGGTCCAAAACACAGCCCCCCTCATTCACGATTCTAAAGAGGTATCCTTTTGAGAGGTCACCCCCTTTCCCTCCGCCCATTTCACATACCTCTCTAGCACCCTCACTGGGCAAACCTGTTTATCATCGCATCTTTTCAGAACAAAACTGTTAGCTTTACCCCTGCCTCCTCTAAGTGTCTTTGTACGGGTGTGGCAGAAAGCAAAACCTGAAATATCCTGCAGTCGTTTAACTTCCTGGGTTGGGACAGAGGCCAGGTCTGAAGCTCTGTCCCGCTGAAAGGGTATGTCGTCCTGGGGATATACAAAGATTACCCAGGATCTCAATCTTCTCTAAAACAATACCCAGGGTTCGGTAGCCGAACATCACCCAGCATGGAAGTACGATACCTGGATTCGAGGTTGTCTCGCCCGTGGTCGCGTGACAGCCTGTAGAATGTCATAAACAGCTACACTTAACAAGTACCGCGGCGCGAGACCACGAGATTCCACAGGATTTCTAAATAGGATTCGTTCCTAGGCACCGATTGCGGATGCTGGGTGATGTTCGGCTACCGAAACTACACCCAGGGTATTGTTTTAGTGAAGACTGAGATCCTGGGTAATCTTTGTAGGCCTACATACCAAGGACGACATTGACCCTTTCAGCCTCTGTCCCCAGCGAAGAACTGCACTTTAATGAAAGCCTGATCCCTCATCAACGCGAACATTTGTTTTCCAGACAAATCTGGCCTTGCTAACTCGTTGTCTATATAGGCGGACATACGTTTAATCTTGCGGTAAAATATTGGTTTTGCCTGTTTGGGTAAAACCTAGGCCGAGGCTTGTTCTAGAGAAATTTGCCTGACGTAATTATTAAAGCAAATTGCAACGACGAGCTAAGCAAAATGAGGACTGCATAGTATAATTTACTAACCTCTATATTCGATCCTTGATGATAATGCCCGACTCGTGGACTGGCTCCACTCCGCAGGATGCTCCTCTTGTCGAAGGCTCCTCAGAGTCCTTGTCAGTTCAGAATGATAATTATCCAACCAGCTTGGTTGTTGAAATGAATTGCAACGTTCCAAATCCTCTTGGAATAATGAATTACAAATTTCCAAATGAATTGATGAGATTTCGTTTTCTCATACACCACCTCGAGACAAGCAGCACATCCAAGAAAAGAAATGAAATGAAATGATGAAAATAATCACATCCTCGACAGGAAGAACAGTAGGCCTACCTGAATGAGGCTCTATCCCATTCGAGGTTCCAAAATTAAACGATGACTGATGAACATGAACAATGTACAGGCACCCAGAGGCAAGAAGCCTTCCACGGGATGCAGAATCTCCAAAGCACGTCTGTTTCAATACGCGAAGTGCGAATCCACGCAGCGCCGTATTGATTGGGCGATTCATAAACCTTCTAAAAATAGCACACGCATCAAAATGGGCGTATAACGTGTATTTCTGCTGCTCGTGAAATACTGCTGCTATGTACTCACAGCGCATGCGCCTACCTACGGTGGCTCGTTAGGAACATAGCGCATTGAAAACTAGGCAAACCCGCGATATTCGGTCATATAATGGATCCATGCCTCGTTTCAAGTCTACTGCACCAAAAATCACACCTGAGTCATTAAATAAATACTAAAACCATTGCGTTTTACAGGACAGCGATCTACGACAGGTGATTAAGAGCAGTAAAATGTGACACCAGTTTCGTGTGGCCTGTATAGACGAGTGGTTACCGTGGCGGACCTTATTTTTCATGGCACCCAGCTTCCACTGTAGTTGGCAGGTTCGAATCCCGACAAAGACATTTATTTTTTTATTTTTTTTTCTATTCATTTATTTTTCGAAACCATTTTATCTTAGTTACAACACTGTTCACTGATTTCATAACACTTGATTCTGAAATTTTGCTGTTCATTCATTTGGGACCCTCTTATACGCCTAAGCCCACCTGAATATGTTTGTGCGACTTGTTTTATGAGGATGCACTTGTCACTTTAGTTATTACCCTTCACTGATTTGAAACCCTGTTTCTGAACAAGTTAATACCAAGGCAGCAGATTTTCACGCGTACAAAAGAAGCCGTTTTATATGCTGTCCCGTAAAATTCTGCTCCTGGCCACTTTGGGACACCTCATAGGCCCTGCTCCACGATCTTGGCACTTCAATATCAATCACTTCAGAACTCGAAACAATTGAATCTGTTCAACTGACCACCCCAGCAGCAGTTTTTCACGACCTGGCCGTTTTTTCTTGCTGCCGCGTGAAATATTGCTGCTCATGCATTTGGGACCCTCTTATAGGCCTAGGCCCACCTGTCTGTGCGACTTGTTTTTATGAGGAAACACTATTCACTTTAGTTACAACCCTTCCCTGATTTGAAACCCCGTTTCTGAACAAGTCAAAACACAGGCAGCAGATTTTCACGCCTACAAAACAAGCCGTTTTATATTGCTGCCCCGTTAAATTTTGCTGCTGGCCACTTTGGGACACCTCATAGGCCCACATTAGGTTAATTTTGATAATTTCCTGCTGTACATTTTTGGCACTTCCATATCAATCACCTCAGAAGTCCAAACAATGGAATCTGTTCAACTGTCCACCCCAGCAGCAGCTTTTCACGACCTAGCCGTTTTTTCTCGCTGCTGCGTGAATTTTTGCTGCTCATTCATTTGGGACCCTCTTATAGGCCTAGGTCCACCTGGATATGTCCGTGCGACTTGTTTTCATGAGGAAACACTTGTCACTTTAGTTATAACCCTTCAGCAATTTGAACCCCTCCCGTTTCTGAACAAGTTAATACCCAGGCAGCAGATTTTCACGCGTACAAGAGAAGCCGTTTTATATTGTTGCCCCGTGAAATTTTGCTGCTGGCCACTTTCGGACACCTCATAGGCCCACATTAGTTACATTTTGTGATAATTTCCTGCTCCACAATCTTGGCACTTCAATATCAATCACTTCAGAAGTCCAAACAATGGAATCCGTTCAACTGACCACCCCAGCAGCAGTTTTTCACGACCTGGCCGTTTTTTCTTGCTGCTGCGTGAAATATTGCTGCTCATGCATTTGGGACCCTCGTATAGGCCTAGGCGCACCTGAAAATGTCCGTGTGACTTATNGGCAGCGATGATGAAGATAATCTGTATTTCGGTATCCGCCAATCAATTATCGGGGCACTGGCCTACGAGAGGTATTCTCTGTCACTACACCGGAAGTAGCCAGCTAGGCCAAGCGCACATTGGCGGCAAAACTCAATGTGATAAGGATGTTTTAAAAAATCGACTGACCGGGCTGAATGACTATGGCATGATATCCGTTGCAATATTCGGTAAAATACAATTCATTTGGTAAAATTTCATTCTCATTCGGTAAATTTACATTTTCATTCGGTAAAATGACAATTTCATTTGGTAAACTTACATTTTCATTCGGTAAAATCACATTTTCATTCGGCAAAATACAATTCATTTGGTAAAGTTTCATTCTCATTTGGTAAAACTACATTTTTCATTCGGTAAAATCACATTTTCATTCGGTAAAATACAATTCATTCGGTAAAATACAATTCATTCGGTAAAATTTCATCCTCATTCGGTAAAATACAATTCATTCGGTAAAATTAGATTTTCATTCGGTAAAATTTCATTCTTACTTGGTAAAAATTCATTACCATTCGGTAAAGTTTATTTTCATTTGGTACAAATTATTTTCATTCGGTAAAATCTCACTCATTCGTTCGGTAAAACGGAATTGTGGGAAGGCAAAGAAACGATGGCTGTGATTGGGTAGTTGAAATGACGTGTTGGGAGTCCCCGACTTCGAATGGTAACCACTACACTATGGGCGGCTATTCCCGCAAATAATAGACATTGCAAAACATGAAGATTAAAAGCCAAAACACGGGCCATCTCAGCACCATACTGCAGACTTCAGAGTGGATCTATACTCCGCTGGATTGGGTCGTCCCGGTATAACGTGTATTTCTGCTGCTCGCGAAATACTGCTGCTATGTACTCACAGCGCATGCGCCTACCTACGGTGGCTCGTTAGGAACATAGCGCATTGAAAACTAGGCGAACCCGCGATATTCGGTCATATAATGGATCCATGCCTCGTTTCAAGTCTACTGCACCAAAAATCACCAAAGAATGGAATCTGTTCAACTGTCCACCCCAGCAGCAGCTTTTCACAACCTGGCCGTTTTTTCTTGCTGCGGCGTGAAATTTTGCTGCTAATGCATTTGGGACCCTCTTATAGACCTAGGCCCACCTGAATATGTTTGTGCGACTTGTTTTCATGAGGAAACACTATTCACTTCAGTTACAGCCCTTCCCTTATTTGAAACCCTGTTTCTGAACAATTCAAAACCCAGGCAGCAGATTTTCACGGCTACAAAAGAAGCCGTTTTATATTGCTGCACCGTGAAATTCTGCTGCTGGCCCCTTTGGGACACCTCATAGGCCCACAATAGGTTAATATTTGATAATTTCCTGCTGTACATTTTTGGCACTTCAATATCAATCACTTCAGAACTCGAAACAATAACTGATCTCCCCAGCAGCAGTTTTTCACGACCTAGGCGTTTTTTCTCGCTGCCGCGTGAAATATTGCTGCTCAGGCATTTGGGACCCTCGTATAGGCCTAGGCGCACCTGAAAATGTCCGTGTGACTTGTTTTCATCAGGATACACTTGTCACTTTAGTTGCAACCCTTCTCTTATTTGAAACCCTCTTTCTGAACAAGTTATTACCCAGGCAGCAGATTTTCACGAGTGCAAAAGAAGCCGTTTTAAATTGCTGCCCCGTGAAAATCTGCTGCTGGCCACTTTGGGACACCGCATAGGCCCACATTGGGTTAATATTTGATAACTTCCTGCTGTACATTTTTGGCACTTCAATATCAATCACTTCAGAACTCGAAACAATGGAATCTGCTCAACTGATCACCACAGCAGCAGTTTTTCACGACCTAGCCGTTTCTTTCTGGCTGCCGCGTGAAATTTTCCTGCTCATGCATTTGGGACCCTCGTATAGGATTAGGACCACCTGAATATGTCTGTCCGACTTGTTTTCATCAGGATACACTTGTCACTTTAGTTGCAACCCTTCTCTTATTTGAAACCCTGTTTCTGAACAAGTTATTACCCAGCCAGCAGATTTTCACGAGTACAAAAGAAGCCATTTTATATTGCAGCCCCGTGAAAATCTGCTGCTGGCCACTATTGGACACTGCATAGGCCCCATTTGGTTAATATTTGATAATTTCATGATGTACATTCTTGGCACTTCAATATCAATCACTTCAAAACTCAAAACAATGGAATCTGTTCAACTGATCACCCCAGCAGTAGTTTTTCACGACCTAGCTATTTTTTCTTGCTGCTGCGTGAAATATTGCTGCTCATGCATTTGGGACCCTCGTATAGGCCTAGGCGCACCTGAAAATGTCCGTGTGACTTATTTTCATCAGGATACACTTGTCACTTTAGTTACAAGCCTTCGGTTATTTGAAACCCTGTTTCTGAACAAGTTATTAAACCCAGGCAGCAGATTTTCACGAGTACAAAACTAGCCGTTTTATATTGCTGCCCCGTGAAAATGTGCTGCTGGCCACTTTGGGACACCTCATAGGCCCACATTAGGTTAATATTTGACAACTTCCTGCTGTACATTTTTGGCACTTCAATATCAATCACTTCAGAACTCGAAACAATGGAGTCTGTTCAACTGATCACCAGAGCAGCAGTTTTTCACGACCTAGCCGTTTTTTTCTGGCTGCCGCGTGGAATTTTGGTGCTCATGCATTTGGGACCTCGTATACGCCTAGGACCACCTGAATATGTCTGTGCGACTTGTTTTCATCAAGATACACTTGTCACTTTAGTTGCAACCCTTCTCTTATTTGAAACCCAGTTTCTGAACAAGTTATTACGCAGGCAGCAGATTTTCACGAGTACATGTACATGTACAAAAGAAGCCGTTTTAAATTGCTGCCCCGTGAAAATCTGCTGCTGGCCACTTTGGGACACCGCATAGGCCCACATTAGGTTAATATTTGATAATTTCGTGCTATACATTGTGAAGTGATTGATATTAAATGTATGCGCAGCAGAATTTCACGTGGCAGGAAGAAAAAACGGACAGGTCATGAAAAACTGCTGCTCGGGTGATCAGCAGTTAGGCCTATAAAGTGATTGATATTGAAGTGTCATCAACAATCGAACAGGAAATTACTAGTAGGCGATTATAGGCCAATAAGTTGTCATCACGTGGCGAACAGCAGCATTTCACAGAGCTGAAAAATACAATGGCTTGTTGGTATCCGTTAAAATCCCCACCTTCTAGGACGTCTCCTCTCCATGACGTCTCCAACC
>NMRB01002842.1:9037-30869 GCA_002633025.1 Notospermus geniculatus
GGGAGCAGCGTGATTTGTATCAGGATTAGGCCAGTGAACTTATAAGCAACTTATACGAAAATGACGGCGAACATGGAAAGATCGATGGTGTACTTCCTTGGCTTCGTCAGTAATGATCCTCTTAGCTCAGACTTGTATGGTTTTTTAAGGATTGTTGAGGTCAGATAGGAAGCTAGCACTTGGCAGACTTATGGTAAGATTGAAGTTCAACAGGATCGATGTGGCTGTTATTGGGTTTAACGATCAGTGATATGTGCCGAGACTAGACAACATTAGGCCACATTTTTTACACCATCGGCTCGTTCCCTGTCTGTTGCTGTTGATTTGTGTTCGCTTGAAGAGAATATCTGTTTTTTTTAATGTTTGGAAAGCGGTAACTTGGCTACAAGTCTAATCATGTGACATTACCATTGGTCTTTCCTTGCAAGAAAACATCTCAACTCTCGTTTGGGGCAAGTTGGATTTAGTTGCTTTGAATACCAGCGGATCGTGAGGTTCAACCTCTTGAAGAGACGATGAGCTGGCCAATCACCTTACCCATGTTACCTCATTGGGCTCCACTCGTAAAACTTCGTGAGGGACAAACTCGGACCACGACTATCGTGTGTTGAAGGGTTTACACAAAATCTTATGGAACGCCATTTTAAAATCACGATTGAAAATGGTGTAGATCACCGGATTTAGTGCAGAATTACAATATCCAAGCCAGAAGAAAAATTTAAATACCTCCTCCTGAAGATGTAAGCTAAATATAGTGGTAATGACGTACAAGGTAAAAAAAGGGAACCAACACACTATAAATGCCGCCATTATTATGCCTAACACTATGGTAGCACGGCGTTCCTTCGCTCGGGCTATCCGCCGTTTTTGCTTTTCAGCGTCATTTCGTTGTCGTTTGTACGAGAGTTGTTTCTGAGACTCTCTATTACTATCCTTTTGTAGTTTTTGAGGACTTAGAATTGTGGATAGGTTTTTGAGTTTGTTTGTTTCTTTAAAACCATCGGATTCCCCTGCAAGGTGATTCTTCATGTCTTCATCTGTAGTACACGTAGTCTCCGATTCAGGATGAGTGGCGCCACTGTCGTTTGCGGCCCGCGATGGGGCTAACTTTGACGACGACTTCATGGATTCCGCTTGTGAGTCGGAATCCTGAAGTAAGCGTTTGTGTTCGTCTGCTGAATACGGAGCGTTGAGTTCCTTAGTCACTTTTCGGAATCCATTTTGTCTTAGATTAGGCACTGGATAATCTGAAGTGGAATCAGTGTCGTCAGAGTTATAAGTTTTTCCTTTGAATATATTCTTGTTCGCGATCACCTCTTGAGCTCCCACCTTGGCAGACGAATCGGTATCGTCTGCTAACAACTTACACTTCTCATCGGAAGATTTCACCACGTTGTCAAACTTGAGATTCCGATCGTGAAGCTTGTCCTGCGGGAAATCGGTATTCGAGTATTCCGAGTCGGAAAAGTTTTCGTGTTTTTCTGAACTCGTTGTTTCCCTTTCTTGATGAATAACACTTAGATTTGGCGAGAGTTTTTGGTCCAGTTTTGGCGGGGTTGACGTACTAAAACTTGTCGTGGTTGTTGACTTTTCTTTATTGTTTTTCTCCATATCAGGCGGTTTCTTCTGCTTTTTAATATTCCGATGAGCTCTGGCCTTGGCTGCCAAGTATATACGAAAGTAGACGACCACCATGACTATCAGGGGTATATAGAACGATCCCATACACGAATACACAACATAACCGATTTCCTCGCTTATAAAACACAGCGGATATCGTGAGGTATCACGTGGTTGCTTCCAGCCAATCAGAGGCGGTAGGCAAATGACAGCGGACGAGGCCCATACTATAGCTACCATAAAAGCAGCCCGTTTAGGCGTCCGTTTTCTGACGTAGTTGATAGCCTGAGTGATGGACCAGTACCGGTCAAGACTTATCATACAAAGATTCAAAATGGAAGCGGTGCATAGTAAAACATCTGCGGCTAGCCAAAGATCACAAAGTATATTCCCAAACATCCAATAGCCCATGAGTTCGTTTGCTAGTGATAAGGGCATGACGAGAAGACCAAGGAGCAAGTCTGATATGGCTAAGGAAGCAATGAACCAGTTCTGGACAGATTTTAAATTCCGGTCCGTGCCAATAGCGATACATACTAAAGTATTACCAAAAACGATAGAGAAAATGATAGGAACAGTTGTAATTGATATGAGTACAATCTCCCAGACGTAATAAGGGTTCGGTGGCCCGGTATCCGTGTCGTTAAGGGTTCCATTGTAGGAGTCATTCCCACAACAGAATGACTCGTTCAAGAAGTACTGGTCGGTTAGATTAAACGTTGTGTAGTTGTCGGCATCTGGTAGTGTAAAGGAGACGGAATAATAGACAGGGTCGTCACTAGGCCCTTCTGACCCCTCCGTGTAGTAAGAATAGTCCTCTTGCGATGTGTTGTTCGCATCGCTAGGCAAGACAGAGCTGCTGTTATCCTTATCCACGTTTGTCGTTCTTTCGTTCCATTCGTCTCTCGTGTTACCTCGCATCGTGCTTCACCATGGACAATCTGGATTCTGGTGTTTATCTGAAAAATAGAATCAGAAAATGTGACATAGAGGTTCTTACTGACGTCACAACGGTCACGTGACTGCAAAGAATCGGCCATGTTGGGCGTCAAATGGCAGGCGACGACGTCAAAACTGTCACGTCAAAACATTTTGACGTCAGAATCTGTGTGTTGACGCTGTGTTCATGCCGTGACGTCGTTTGACGTTTAAACGCCCAATATGGCGGCATCGTGTCGTCATGGAAGTGTGACGTCACGTGAAGAACTATAGGCAGTTCATTTCACTTGGGATCATATCATTTAGAAAAGAATGCTGTAATATACAAAACTGTCGTGTAACTCGGGATGGTTGTTCCTCCTCACCATAAGAGCCTGAAATACAAACGCTTATTCCCTCTCATATATCGAATGCTGGATGCCTCTTAACCCGAAACCTGTCAACAGCAGACAGACTGTCCACAATATCGACTCGTGTATTGAGGTAATAGTACAGCTATGTAACAATGAAGCGAAACATTACTTTCCAATTAGGGTGATGTATTTTGTCTGTGAACAACGACAATGATGGTAATGGCAATGGTATAAGACCCATAAGTGTTATTGACGTTCATCATTTTGATGTTACCGTCTCTGAGGTCTCATTAACGATAAATTGTGTTCACATTCCTACAAATTACAAATATTGCAGCCAAATATTTGCCAAATACCCTGATGACCGCACCGGCAGCAGTAGAACATCCTGGCTGTAAACATGACACGACGACGAATAGAAGTACATGTACGTTCAAATATTATTACCATATNGCCCTCCAGGACCAGCAAAAGGACCATTTAGCCCTAGCTGTTCAACAGATCTTTTGCTGAGGTTACTCCTAGATCGGCTGTTTCATCAGCAATGAACCTCGCTTAACGTTTTAACTCGATAGGGCGGCGCTGCGAAACGTTGAAATTAACCGCTCACAGCGCCGCCAAGTGGCGAGAGTATGCAGGTTCTCATCGCGATTGCCTTGGTGTTCTGGTAAAGTACATCGTAACTCGTAAAAGAGAAGCTGTAAACATGTACTATAGAATGAATCTCAATGTCCAATGTACTTCTTTATATCTGCAGACAAACCTCTTATGCGCTCATTGGCCTTTCACTACGACAACATTGTTGACAGTCAGTCTACAATGGAACATCATGCTAAGATGTACTTTAATTTAGGAAAAAAAACTAAAGGTTAGAAACATGGTAAAATATAATGGCCATTTGCCATGTCATTTTTCACGTCTGGCTGGCCGTAGCTGAAATCTTTTGTTTGTTCCGCTCATCCCGTGATATTTCTGGAGATGGAGGCGGCTGTTTTCACATTAATCTGCTAACAAAAATATCCCGACTTTTCTTGCTCCTGTGGGGCGATTGTTCAGCGCTTTTATAAAGTTAACTGTTCACAGAGGTAGCTTACTTTCAAATTAAAGGTACCTCGGGTTATATTCAATTCGTACACGTTGAGGAATGGAATAATTATCAGCCAAGTTTTCATCATAATGGGCTTCGGGTATCAAAAGGGAATGAAATAAATTTGCCCGGTCTGTCTTGTCAGTCACATCCTATTCACAGTCACCGTGGGTNCAGGTTCTCATCGCGATTGCCTTGGTGTTCTGGTAAAGTACATCGTAACTCGTACAAGAGAAGCTGTAAACATGTACTATAGAATGAATCTCAATGTCCAATGTACTTCTTTATAGCTGCAGACAAACCTCTTATGCGCTCATTGGCCTTTCACTACGACAACATTGTTGACAGTCAGTCTACAATGGAACATCATGCTAAGATGTACTTTAATTTAGGAAAAAAAACTAAAGGTTAGAAACATGGTAAAATATAATGGCCATTTGCCATGTGATTTTTCACGTCTGGCTGGCCGTAGCTGAAATCTTTTGTTTGTTCCGCTCATCCCGTGATATTTCCGGAGTTGGAGGCGGCTGTTTTCACATTAATCTGCTAACAAAAATATCCCGACTTTTCTTGCTCCTGTGGGGCGATTGTTCAGCGCTTTTATAAAGTTAACTGTCCACAGAGGTAGCTTACTTTCAAATTAAAGGTACCTCGGGTTATATTCAATTCGTACACGTTGAGGAATGGAATAATTATCAGCCAAGTTTTCATCATAATGGGCTTCGGGTATCAAAAGGGAATGAAATAAAGTTGCCCGGTCTGTCTTGTCAGTCACATCCTATTCACAGTCACCGTGGGTATAGCCATAAATCGATGTTACAACCAAGGAAATACACAAATAAGTCCCACATCAGAAGTCAAAACACGACTTCATCCAATCGAGACGACGGCAATCTTCGATCTAATGAAATCTTGCTCTTTTCCATCAACATCCTAATTATAGGACAATTTGACACCCTTTCTCCTCCCCCCAGAGGACATGACCTTGTGACTTTCACCATTCTAGTCGTTACTTATAAATCGTCCTTAATTACATGATAGAAAAGCGTCCCTGAAGTCGTTAAGGGGTCGCTAGTTTATTTCTCCCGGGGGTAAAACAAATGATCATAAGCATGCTTTGGTCATAAGATTAGTTGATGACTCTCCGTGCCGACTGCCCCCAGAGGACCTACAATCTCTAACAGTTTAGTTAAGCATATTGACGAATGATATGAGCATACATATTACTCTTGCCAATTAGATGTCGGCGCAGGTCAGGTGCTTGATAGGTGAGTGTGAGTTGGGGGTAGAGAAAAACGACACACGCCGGTGGTGTCACTGGACAGTTTTGCCGCAAATTTCGCTCACACCACGTGACCCGTCGACCTCTGAAAACTTAACACCGCACAGTCGTCGTGAAAATCCTCCTCCGAGCCACTGGATCCTAAAAGTGATATATTAAATGAATAATACAAACCCTGCGACCTCCTGCAATCCCCAGATATCCATAATTTTGCCAACATCAGCATTCGTTGGCAGTTATCCTGACAAATATAGGCCAGAGGGATCTCAGTGATGGTCGTGAGACCAACTCCTACCCATCACAATAACTTGTTAGTCTCGCTCACATCTCGACAGCAGTCATTTGTGTGGTGTGAAACCTTGCTTGATGAAATTGACGGGAAGCAGTTGGGATTCCTGATTTGAAACGAGTAATTCCTGGGAAGAAACTCAATTTAAAAGCAGATAGGTGGACGTCCCACACTCACAGAAAAGTCCGTCAGGGGTTTTTACTTGGAGAAGTTGAAAGTTGGATTGGCCAACAACATGTAATAGGGGAAGCCTGGTATAACAAAGTGGAACTCCTGAAATTCTTGTCGGGATCGCAATTCAAACGTGAACTTCCTAACCAGAAAAGTAAAAGTACAAATCCCCAGATATCCATAATTTTGCCAACATCAGCATTCGTTGGCAGTTATCCTGACAAATATAGGCCAGAGGGATCTCAGTGATGGTGGTGAGACCAACTCCTACCCATCACAATAACTTGTTATTCTCGCTCACATCTCGACAGCAGTCATTTGTGTGGTGTGAAACCTTGCTTGATGAAATTGACGGGAAGCAGTTGGGATTCCTGATTTGAAACGAGTAATTCCTGGGAAGAAACTCAATTTAAAAGCAGATAGGTGGACGTCCCACACTCACAGAAAAGTCCGTCAGGGTTTTTACTTGGAGAAGTTGAAAGTTGGATTGGCCAACAACATGTAATGGGGGAAGCCTGGTATAACAAAGTGGAACTCCTGAAATTCTTGTCGGGATCGCAATTCAAACGTGAACTTCCTAACCAGAAAAGTAAAAGTACGAAAATCGAGTCGCAAACTGCATGACTGCGTTCCTGTAGTGAGAGGAGAATGTCTGATTCAATTTCCCAGCGCCATCAGTAATCGTAGAAAATCTATTATTCCTGTAGCGATGTCAAAATCATGTCAAAGGTGATGGCAACATCAATCGTACAAATAATTGGCTGACCTTGGGGGCCAGTCCGATTCAAATTAGCAATACAATCAGACGGTCGTATGGACAGCGAATCGTGAATGATGACCAAGCTTCGATCTGGATCACCGCGTACCGTTTGCTCGTCCTTTGAGATATCTGCTCGGACCAATTCCCGATATCCCGTCCCACATGTATAACAGTATGTTTCAGAGAGTAGTGTGTCATTGCATTTTCTTCCACGGCGTGGAAGGAAAACATCCTGTGCAAGGAGAACATAAAACTGCTTCCTAATCCTACTCGCGACCGCTGTGACGTCAGTGAAGAACCTGTAGTGACGACGAAAAAATGCCACCCCAGACTTTGCTACTGTGTGCCTATTGACATGCAGAGACATGTGTGCCTTGAGACATAGTGCACAAGAGTCAAGTCCACAGACAGACGATCTGGAAGACCTCTTCGAAATTCAGTCCACATGGCCTTTCATCTGGAAAATAGTTTTGTTAAGTTCATACTATGAAAAAAAATACTGCTTTGTGAAAAGTAATTGATAGCGAAAAAAAGACAATGTCGTTATAAAACACTAATGACGACCGTCTCGATGGAAAGACGAGAATGTCAGAAGAATAAACAATTATTTGACGAAAAAAAGATGTTTTGTAAGAGTCATGGTAATTAAGCCTACATGTTTGTCTGAAACTCAAATACCCCCTCATTGTATTGCATGTCACGGGATTAAGGGTCTTGGTGTCTCTACAGTCCAATATTGATGGTGCCGCCTAATCCGTAAATGTATTGTTGGCGGACATTCTTTTTTCTTCAACCAGGAGCGCCAAAGTTCTGCATCCCATGAAAAAACCAAAGAGCACATTATACATGTGTGTTTAGGTTTCAACATGGAGAAATTGCTTCAGCACTATTCCGTGCAAGTCGCTTTCAAAATCTTGTTCTGTTGCCGAGCAGTTGCCATTTTGTCCACTAGGTGTCGGTGTTCTTTACGAGTCGAAACGTGAACGAATAACGCCTTCCTTGGCCCCTCATTCCTCATGCTGTAACAACAAAGTTCTGCATTGCACGAAAAACCAAACGCACTTCAGCAAGTTGATACTGCCTGAGCAAAACGCGTAACCCAGCAGAGCGATAATACGTCGTGGACAGGAGAATATACCTCACGGATAAGTCGAACACCCGACCTCCCCGAAACTCGCCATCTCGCTAGAAACATAACCCGCGAACAGAAGCCCAAAGCGACAAAAGACTAGGCTCCATGATTAATGTCATCAATAACTGTTATCACAGACCAATTTTTCCGATAAAGGTGCGGAGAGCAGATAGTCGCTCCAATAATATGCAGCTTGGTAGAAAAACCGTCATCTTTTCACTGATCACGCAATGTGGTGGCATCTATCAAGTTCAAGCTTGGATAGCAGGGCATCGACTCCAGGATGAATGACAAGACTGACAAATGGCTAACGTGAATTACTGTAATCTGATAACAAGGCAAAAAACGCTGACCAAATTACCATCGATCAGACGGGCTTTGCGTGCGGTCACAGTCGGGAAAAGCCAGATGCAGTGAAGAAGAAAAAAGAATCATGATAGGGGTAGGGGAACTTTTAAATGGATGACCTCGTCGGTACAACCGGATGGTATCCTTCGATATTTGACTTTGATGTGTGGAGTTTATTGACAGTCGATGGTCGCGTTTTCTGGAAGAACAGAGTTACGTTTGAGAGATCGGATATTCCGCTTGAGAGACCGCTGTTACGTCGATTCGTTCTGAGGATAGTGAAGAAAAAGCCGTATGGAAGTTAGGGATTAGGGTTATATGGCCTGACGTTCGATTGTGCCTACTTCAGTCTACTATCTTTTCTGCCAAAGACTGGACTTGCTTTGACCTGTTCGCCCCAGTATCATCATCTACAAGAGTATGAAGGATAGGCACCATCATAGAGCCACAAGGCCTACCTCCATCTCAGTCAGGGCGTGAACTGGCCGGCCAGGGTGGCGATTTGACAGGACTGTAAGAACGGATGTGGCGAACTGGTGAAAGATGTTGAACAGCCATTGATGCTCTCGTTCGTCTTGTGGAGCAGTGGACCTCAACGGATGATAAATTACTGCACATGAACCGGTAGCAAATCAGCCAGCTTCATTCAATAATGCAAACTTGTTATTTGTGTTGTGATGATTGTGAAGTTAATATAATACGGTATAAAGCCATAACTCTGTATTACTTGATAAGTTATACACCTACTTCTTACGAGATGTTATAACATTCAGACATTAATGTGTCTCACGTGGCGGTTTTATATCTAAAATATGACACACAAGTGTGACTAGATGAAAATTTAAGAGAAAACTCAGGCCATTTCGTGCGACTCCGCGGACCCTTTAGTGGTTAATCATTATCTGTAAGGGACATACCTATTAACGCTTCGTAAATGCGATTGTGTGGGCAAAAAGTCTTTTTATGATTTGTAGCTATGTCATATTGCATTGGATTTTTTCATCAGGGCCGAAGCCTTGATATTCACAACGCCATCTGGAGCAGGCCAGTGAAACCAGGCTAACATTTATCAAATGTTGCTTCCGAAAAATCCTGGGTGACCATCAAGAGTCAGAAGCTAAAATACTAATTCTGCCCGAAGTCAGAAGACATCAAATTGGGAAGAAAAAGTTGGATTCACCCTGTGTCGGTGAAGATAAAGATGCAAAATAATTGTTCATTTGTCACAATCCAACCCATGAAATTCATGTCATACAATGTATATTAGACTGGGAGTGAGATGTAGGTCAACGTGAGAAGTTAAACCCGCTTCCTTGAGGAGGAGAGTATGGCAATTGGACGGTGACGCCCCTCACTGGAAGGCGGTAGCATGTTTGGGGTTCATGTCGAAGACGTCCCTCACCCAAGATATTTAATAAAACAAAGAGCAAGTTACAAAGCTAAACCAATGATGAGGTTTCTTATCGATCAGATAATTGTCAACAGAAATATTTAACTTGAGAAAGGGAATGGGAATGATGGAAGCCAACACAGGCAGAATTTACAGCCAGTGCAAGAGACTTAAAATCTGCCTCCACTTGCAGAGGGTTAATCTCCTCCTGGTGAGCTCGCTGTGAACACTCGCCACGGAATCAGATGACCTAACTATGTATATGTATCTCGATAACATCGTCACATTACATACCCAGACATCGGCGGAGACAAAATTCCGTCGACAGGAAAAGATATCGAACTTGGGATGTTTTCCTGGCTGGGCTTCCGTTATCCTGGTGTTATCTAATTCATGATATTGGTGTCAAAAACCTGAACACATAATGTCAAAAATTTCATTTATGTCTCCGCAGACGACACGTATTCAACTTTTACGACATCAAAAAAGAGTTTCCATTAGTAACGAAATGCTGCTTCCTTCTGCACGTAAAAGAAGAGACACTATGTCTGCGATATCTCTTGCTCCTTTGGGAACTGTATAGAAAACAGCGGATGGAAGAAAAAGTAAGGTATTTTATCAAAGGGAATCAAGAACCTCGAGGGATGAACAGTATTTCAACTTCTCTTCGCCTTTTCTACCAAAAAACCCACTAACAATACCATAGTACTTGTTATTAAATCACAATTAGATGCGTTTTCTCTTAATGGAGTCATGCTTCATAACAATATGATATTCAACAAGACTTCGGCGTCAACTACAACATTTATCAAATCAATCCTCGCCGACAGGACGTTATTTCTTTTAAAGGAAATTGCCAAGTGTATTAAGTTGTTTACACCGTACGGTCGGTTCTGCGTGCCCTCGATATAAAAAAGGACCGCCATAACAAGCGACGAGAGATTGAATCACGTATAAGTAAATGTATCCTTTAAGTCCCATTTTCATGTTCGCCAAGGAAATTACCCTCTAAGTGCCCATATGATACGCCGTACCTGCCCTCCGGACCAGATCCATCTAATAGTTTGCGCCATCAAGGGGACGCCGGATTTCGTATTCTTGAGGTATTTGTGGAATGCTACAAGAGGCAACAGGGGCTTAGACGGTAATATTGGTCGTAATCACTCGTGGGACTTCCAAACCTCTCGAAGATTTCAAAGATATAAATCTCTACTGTCCAACGTCACGGTGGAGGAGGAAGCTGGAAGTGTTTCGACTACGCCTACGACTCTTGCTTATTGCCGTCCACGGTTGAGGGTTTCGCTACGCCCACGGCTTCTGATTATTCCCGTCCCCGAGAAGTTGTTGACGGTTCGCCAGAAAAGATAAGTCGGCCGTCACCTGTCTTTGCAGTAATCCGAAGTGGTGCTAAATGTAACTGGCAACAAAAGCTTCCAGAGAGAAAAGTGAGGGAAGAGCAAGTGAGGGAAGAGCGAATTCTGACAAAGGTTTATTAGGAGAGCAAATGTCAACTGAACGAAAATCGACATGCTTAGCAAAACAAGACTTTCGCCCAGAAGACTCGTAACGGATATTAATGAATGTAAACGTTGGATTGGAGGCGTTGTTTAGGTGTAGGCTACTCTGAGCTCCTGGGTAGCGAGCATAAAGGGGTCGTAGCCCTACGTCTGGCCTAAGCCAGGCGTAGTGCTCGTTGTGGCCCTTGTACTACGCCTGGTTTAGGCCTGACGTAGGGTTACGACCTCTTTATGCTCGCTACCCCTGTACTTTACAAAGGACATTCCTCTCACGGGGTTATCCTAAGCAAAGTCAACGAACTGAGTGCGCCATGAAATTTTAATTTCAATTCTAATCCTCTCATGAGAAGAGAAGACGGCAAAGAGGCTTCCAGCAAAGACTCGCGGCTTCAAGAAATGAAGCTTACCTGCTCGTCAAGACCGAGGACGTACGACAGACGTAGTAACATGACTATGGATGAAAGAGTGAACATCCATCAACGGCCGCGGAAGTGAGGTGAAGAATGAAGAGAAAGAACAGAGAAGAAAGACAACATCCCTCAGGGCAAACAAGACGATTGCCACGAAAGAAAATAGTCGTTAAGTGTTTCGTTTGTAGACCTTTGCGCCACCCCCTCCCAAGCTACGCACTGTCCATCAGCTTGATCTAGCTCTCTCATAATTAATCCTAGCTGGGGTATTTGCCATCGTTACCGCTGATTAAATAATGTTTCTGTTAGTGTGTTTGGGGAATGACAAGGCAATGCACATGATGAGAGTTCTGCCTATTGTATGTCGAGTAGTTACAAGGTCGCTAGCCATCTTATAGAGATTGATGATCATTCTCTAGTGGTGATGTTTGTCAGAAAGCAAGTATTGTGAGATGGATGACAAGGGAAACGTGAGAGGGAAGTCAGGCAAGGCACTTGTCATGAAGGAATGGGCAACGACGCAACGAGCACATACCGTGCAACATTGTAAGGATTGCATTCCGTGCGACACGACACTGCCGACGAATGTGCCATCGAGAAGACAACAGTCCTGTTCATTCCGAAGAATGAAGACCGAAATTCTACCTTTGCCTTTGGTCCAATGTTGCCACAAAGTTACACTGCATTTTAGAGATAGGTCAATTAACCTATCTAGGTAATGAATCTCCCCTAACAGTGCATCCCTGTCCTCTAGATAAGATGAGCCCGGAAGATGAGACGTGACACAGGCCCTCTCGGGACGGCTGCAGCTGTGGTTAATGGGCAAAATATTAATTAGGAGTAACGTTACGGCAGACATGACTAGCAGGGTGCGTGACAATCATCAAGATGTACTTTTACCATCACGTTGGGTGCAATAGTCTTCTTTTGTTGGCACTGTACTTCCCAACAAACCTCAGAAAGATGTCCAGGTGTCCAGCTTTCACCCTCTTCTCTCCACACTGAGCTGGTCACAAGGCTTGCGAGTGATATTCTGCCGGTCAGAGCCAGCAGGGCAGTTGCCGCGGCCGTCATTGTCGACATACGTTCCACGGGAAGGAAGCTAACCCCTTGTAACGAACACCTGCCTATGATGACGAGGCCATAATAGCTGCTCAAGAGGATATCAGCTGGAGCCAGCTCATGTGAACGCCAGTAAATGGACGAACTCCAAAATGATTTAGGAGTGTCAAGTCGAACCGGCCCGGTCCCACTGGACAAGGAGATATTCGAACCTGAAGACGAAGGAACCCAGACAATCTGATGAAACAGCTCACTACGTATTGCTGGGAAAAGGTTTTTCCTTTTAGACAATGAAGCTAAAAACAAGATGAAGAAAGAAAGGATCGGTGATGCAGCCATTTGTTGACAGGACTACCCCTACGAGAATCTGAGAAGACACTCCTGCCTGGACAGGGATACCTCGTGGGCCTGATAGGACACTCTCTGCTTCTTGACAGCCTGGCCATTCGTCTATTATCTCTCCGTAGATCTAATTAGGCTGACCAATGCATTCATCATTGGTTCGAGTGTGGGTGCTAATAGGATCCTAATTGCCAGAAAATACCAATGATTCCTTTGATAACAAGATACCAAAGGGTTTGTAATAACCTGTCTTGTGTCTGGTGGGGAGACGGTCGTACACTCTCGGCTGTTGACCTTCCTGAATGGTGGGCAGGAGCAAGACGGGGCTTCTGAGGGGTCGGAGCTTCGACTGGCTGTTCTTGGCGTGTGACCGTAACTGAAGTGCTTTGTCGAATTCGAATCTTTCGTGAATGATACCTCTCACGGTGAGCTTCTTGACGTGTTGGAGGAGGAAGCAAGTGTGATGCTGGCGTGTTTCATTGTCGAGCTAATTGGATGAGAACCGGGCGCCAATATGATACACTGACACGCAAGCCCCTCGCGATAATTACACGCAATATTGATTCAATTCACGTCAGGGACAGCATCAAGATGCTGTTGAAGCTGTTGAATCATCCAAGGTTGTCGTCTGTGTTGACATTCTCGGATCCTGTTTGACGTAATGGTAAACCACATCAACAAACATCTTCCGAGCAGGACGGGCGTGTTGTTGGCTGGTAAGCTCCAATTATGGGTTGCGTTCAAGGCTGCGACCCCGGCATCACTCGGTATCGGAATGGCCTACGAGATATCGCCAATATTCTTACGCAAATTGAGTTGGTCACGTTTTTCTATTAGTTCTATTAGTTCATCTTGGATAAATGTTGTCAATCAGCGGACGGGGTGTTTATGCGATAAGGAAGAACCGTGTTGAGGGATCCTCGTGTATTTTGCGATGTTCAGAACGTTGAGGCGAATAATTCATGATGTATCGGTGGCATTACTGGCTATGAAGTGTGCTGTGTTGGGGAGTTGTATTCTAAGGACGCCAGATATCAGCCAATAGTGATTATGCACACTCATGGGCTGTCTGGGGTACAGGGCGGCGGGACATCTCCCTTTTAGTCGGACTTAGTAAATGCTCTATGAGAAGCTGGCTCAGAGAGCAGGCATGGACCCATTGCCGTGACATATGTCCGTGACGTCAACTTTTGTGACGTTCTAGAGCAGCTAACAGGCGGCCTCTAACGGGAGTAAAGTCTCACACTGAACGTCGATAACCTATCATCCTGGCATACATTCATACGGGGAACTATCCAACATGCAGTACACGGTGCTGACAACATAGACGACGCCTTTTTTATATAATTAGCTCTCAACGGAAAGCCCTCCAACCTGTTACATTAGCCCAACAACGTTCTCAACTGAAGAGTACCTCGCCGCACTTGAATTCCTTCTGTGTATGACACACTTCAAAGGAGAGCACGGCTTGCCCAGGGCAGCTAGAACCACGCTTACTAAAACAGCACCGGGGACTCTATAATGGAGGAGAACAAATAAAATGTTCAATTTGAAGAAGTTCCATGATAAATTGACTGCGTAGGAGAGGTCTTGAGACAAAATTAAACAGTACTTAATCTTTTCTCTCGAGTTGGATTAATTGGGAAGGGTCGTTAATCAAATGGTGGGAAGTTTGGATAGCAAGTGTCGTTACTTTTACCTTCTCGATGGCAAATTAACAAAAAGGCCGACCATTTCCTCACTTGGAGTGTGTGAATCTGTCACCAGCACACGACTGTGGAGCTTCGCCACAAAATAACACAAAACGTTAAAACATTGAAACCTCAGAACTGTTGCAGCGAATGAAATAGAGAAAAATGAAGAAAGCGAACAGTAAATTACTTTTCACCGTTACTCAGAGTCTATTTCGTCAAAAGTACTCGGCGGGGATTTGTCTTAAGAGTGCAGGTGAACTATACAAGGATTCATTTCTTTCAAGCGTCCCATAGCTTGCTAAGCCCAATGTGGCACAACCAATGGGTTTTATTATGTTTGATCGATCACAGATTAAAGAAGAACACGCGAATAGAAATACAAACAACCATCCATCATCGGTGCGACCAATCCTGTGCTGATTGAGGGCGGGTGGAATGTAACAGGCGACCGATAACACGGAGAGGTTTCGTGCTGCTTGATTGATACAATGTGCATCAACGAAAGCTTTCCGAAAGCTGTGTCGTTGAGAGAAAGTCCATGGGGAAATCCCGTTCAGCATTTCATCAAGAAATCTGTACGTGATCGAGAAAGATCTCTCTGGGCGACGGGGCTGGTGTCCATTGTCATCAAGGAGCTTGTCTGTCCAAGCTATCAGAGAACAGCACAAATCCGGTCGAAACAAAACTTCGGTGCAACGACAACTTCGTGATCATCGTCGGAAATTCCCCTTTGAACAACTTCCGCTGGTCGATCCGAACGTCACCGAAGTATCTCCGGATTACTTCGTTAATCTCGTTGACTCTCGTTACTCGGAGGAATTCCCGCGGTATCCTGGCAGACCGAGCAGGTACTGTTGCCTTCTGTGTCAGAGACAGAAAATCAATCTTAGCTTTTCTACGTAAAAGGAGTTCACCTCTTTGTGAGCAAAAAAGATTCGAAATTGCTTTAAGAGTGTCATTAGTTGCATCGTCGAGATTGTACAATGTACGACCTGGGTGGGTAGGACATCCGCCCCCCGTCAATGTAATGCAACACGGAGCTCAATCGAGGCGCTCTATAATTTCCCTTCTAATGGGTCTTTTAAACCTATTATCGATGAGGGTTCACCCCGACTTCTTTTGACTTTTAAACGTAATTACGTCAGGACGTGCTTTTGATTTTCCTTGTCTCTATCACTGTTCAGAGAGTTTTGTATACCAGATTTACTCTGGCTAGCCCCCTCGAAATCAACCTCTTACCTCTCACCAAGTATTGGTAGAATTTGGGCCTTGGTTACGTTTGGTTATCCCCACATGTTGTTGTCACTGTCAGCACCATCGGGCCTGTTAGTAAAATGGTGGTGTCGCAGTGATTAAGTGTCAGACTCGAGACCGAGAAGTCACAAGTTCGATTCTCAGCCGAGTGGCGATGTCTCAAACAATCGATAATGCGCTGAATGAGCTGCTCCTGTTTCCCAGAAAGGTTTCTGACGAGGCTGGGGGTAATAATCTGAAGAACTTTGAGGCCGTATCCTACTGGAACGTATTGGAAAAAGCTTCAAAGTTTCAAGTAGAACATGACAATGGGGTTCTCCATTTGGTCACATGATGACTTACAGAGCAGAGGTGACACCTATAGAGGCTCATTGTTCGAAAGATGCGGTTCACCAAGCACGGCCAATCACACCTTGAACTGTCATCAATAATAGGTGGCGTGTGTGTACTATAAGTTCAAACACACGCATATTCTCGCGTGGTCTGCTTCACCGTGGATAGCCCCATTTAAAAATCAACCTCGACCTCACTTCCTGACGGCTGGCTTTGATGATTTCTCCTTGTCACTTTCATTTTGCCGACGTATCTTTCATAGAGTGTCCCATATTGAGTTCACTCCACTAAACTGATTAGTCTTGTACATAAGCTGCATTCAAACAATTGCAAACTCCACCGCGCGGCATTCCAAAACAGTACCACGTAACTGATCCTGTCACGAGAGCTCAGCTTCACCAGTGATCATATCAATGTTTAATCCCGTGCCGTTATCGTGGGCACCAATGTGATTAATTGCTCGAGACAGGTTCATTGAACATCGGAAGGCATAAAATGACAGTTTTCCCTGGAAATGGCATGAAAGCACCATTCACATTAATGTTAGACACGGATGAGTGCATTTACTTAATGTTTTACGTTTTGAAATTGCCATGGGTTCCTGCCTTGAAAAAAATGTTCTTTTTGAGAAGCGGTACGTGACACAAAACAGCGAGTAGCCTATTCTCGGCATGAACACGAGGGATAATAGCTTCTTCCACTGGCTGCAGTGATTGTTGCATGGTTTATGACATTAAAAAAAAACTATCAGTTCTTAGGCAATCAACAGATCGGTGCAAATGCTGACAACCGTACAGCAGTTCATTCTTCAGATTGTCAAACCAGTGACTGTGTACTTGGCTCTTTTCACCCTTGAATGGTAAATCCTCTTAGGATCAGCGGGGGTGTGGTTGATTGAAATAACACCATCTACTACAAAGTCAGGTAAACTATAAGTGCTGAGTGTAGCATTACTTCAGTCATAGTGCCCCTCTCTCCTTTTGGCAGACATTAAATGCTCACTGCAAGCAGCTGGAAGGAGCGACATAAAAAGATATTTTTTACCCCTTAAATGCCAAGATGCACTTCTTGCCTCCCATTCGGAAGTGCTGGCTGAGGCGCGGAATCAACGAGCCCCCACGAGTTCGTAGTTGAGAAATACAATGTACTTTCTTCTCACTATTGGAGGCCAGAGTCAACACAAGGTAACACGACACGATCAGAAACAAACAAAATCTGTTACCAACTTGAAGCGAAACGTAGACGCTGGTTGGAGGTAAAGCATGTGCCTCCCGTCTTCCGCTTCCTCGTCGACAAATATTTGCCCATTATGGGAATACGTGATCTCTTATTGGACAATATAGCCTGTGTAATCCTTTGTCTTCAGACGTCATTTGATATGTTGTATCGTGAAAGAAAAAGTCGAGTGTTGTGTTAATATATGAGCCTCAATGATTGCTGCTGTCTTCCGTGGCTAGAGATTGGAGGACTGTCTCCCTATCGTGATCGACCATAAATGGCTGGAACATGTGTCGACATCACTTTTTTTCGGGTGAACCTGATGCCGACCACACCATAGATTTTTGTGATAGACTGTTGCATGTAACATGACACATGCGGTAACAGAAACCTGCTCGAAAATCGTTGTGGTGTTGTGGTGTGCTTCAGAAACACCGTACCAAAACTTTGACCCTTGTGCTTGAGAAACGCCTTACCAAAGACTTGACCCTTGTGCTTGAGAAACGCCTTACCAAAGATTTGACCAGACCAAGGTCACATGATTTCGTTATCCTGACAGATACTGTCGCCATTGATCAACACGATGGACAATTATCGGCCGGAGATGACGGTCCAACCTTCGAACAATATCGTTTAATTGACACCAAGTCTCATCATAAGATACAGAAGCAACAACACATGTCAAGGTGTATTAACATCTGCCAAGTGATTATCGCCGCCGATGCGGAATTTTCGCAATGGCAGACTTGTATCATAATATTACTTGCAGCGTGTTCCGTGGAGTGAAGCAGAGTACTCTTTTGGAAAGGCTTTTCCATTGATAAGTAGAGCTAAATGCAAAATCAAGGTCTGATGACAGACGAGATGTTCCCATCACAGACATGTCGAGATCTCTGCACACGATTAGCCTATTGTTCCCCTTGTGTATTTATTGGCCTGTAAATACAATGTATTGCCGAGTGACCTCTTAAATGTGAACATACAGTACCCGGTATCTGAATAGGAAAACACCTCCTCAACCTCCGTGTCAAAAGTTTCCTCTAGAGCGATATCCTCTTTGTAATTTCAATATGTAAGAAGATTCACGGCTTGTTAATTTCTCTCGATAAGCTGCCGAGAGCAGATGATATTATATTCATCTTTTAGAGAATACAATATGATGAACCAGAAACCTGCGAGCTATTATCATCGAATTTCAGCAAGAATTCTAAAAGTTAAGACATAAAGAGCTCAGAGCAGAATGTCAACCATACACAACCTTCAAGACAAGACTGGCTTTGTTTGAAAAACAACCTGCAAGTTAAATTAACTACAATATCAAGGACATAATGAAATTTTTTAATTACCTGAAATCCACGACTTGAAAGAACCCAGCATTAAAAGGTTAGCTGGACCTCCGGGCAAAGTAATATCAGCGGCAAGGTCACAACGCCATGTCACTTTTATCAGTACATATACGTACTGTGTAATTGTACAGATAAAGCGAATCTCAACCGTGATTGGTTCAAATTAATTAATAAAAGCTATGATTCTGACCAATCACATTCAATGTCAGTCACTGCCGATCTATCCACGTGTCATTGTTTCTAGGTATCGTGGTGTATCATAATTAGGTGATTAATTTTGCATTAAACAGGAAGCATCGACTTAAAGCTGGACGTTAAATTCATTTCAACAACAATTTAAAGTTCTATCGGTGAAGTTCGACATCATTTAATTTCATTTTAATTCACGTAATCTTCTATAAACTTCTCTTGATTAGCAAATCATAAATCAAAATCATGTCATCCCGAAAAACCTCGTGATAAATCAGTAAAATAATCTATAAAACATGATTTGACTTTGATTTCTAATCCGTCACCTCCCCACAGAGACAGACAAGTGGCGCCATGAGCCGTGCCCTGGTGAATACATCAGTATAGGTTTATGGTATCGTATGGGTTCACGATGTCGTGTCAGTTAGAAGCAGATTCAGCTGGGTGTCTACTGTGTGTAGTTTGAAGTGAATACATGAAACCTCCATTAGAATTTTCAAGGTGCATCAACTCAAATTCTACGAAACCTTTTTTCCAAACGTCAAGTGTGACAGCCAAGACTGTGATCGTAGGCCTATCTTAAAGGGCCACAGTATTCCTTCGCTAAACATACCCGCGTTAAGGGCGACCTCTATCGTCAATGTTGTTAAACTACCGCTTATCAACCTCGCCCACATGGAGAGTAACTCTCCTTCCTAGGGTATTCACGTATGTATTGTAATCATACATTCTCCAACACTGGGGCGAAAGGCAAGACGACGGTATTGGAGAATGATGCAATCACCGCCGGTGGCGCCGGCTATCGACAAAAAGCGGCAATATCGTGGCCCTTTAAGTGAGTATTGTAAATGTTTGGTGAACCGGTAGAGCTAAATACCCATTATGACTATAATTTCACTAAAATCCCACCACATCATGAAAAACTTCATTTATCACCCGACACCATTAGACACGATCCCCGGTGGGTAGTCTGCTTCAAAAATCAATTAGCACTGCACAGAAAAACGGCTAAATCTGTAAAGTACATATGATTGCTAGCACATCAGTAAAAGGCTTTCAATTTTACTATGGATTTTATTCCGTTGGTTCAGTGATTTATTTCCCTGGTCGATTTTGTGATACATCGGGGCAAAAATCATTCATCAGATTTGGAATATTTCATAAGGATTTGATGTATGGTGCTTTCTCTAGACGTATCGAGGTGTTGGTAGGATCCGAGAAAAGAAACTAAAGCAGCGTCTGCCCTGGCAAAATTTGAACAACATACCTTGGCAGCACGATCTTTTGGCTGTGTTTACACAAGCCACCAAATGAGTAACATTTCAACAACATGTTGTTTACCCGTTTTTCCCTGTATATACACACTACATGTACTCGTTTCCCCTACACGGGAGACAACATTCTGTCCAACATCGTAACTATGTGATTGAATGTCGTAAAAAACTATGTGGATGACGAAATAATGTGGCTGGACGTTGCCAGAGTCCATAGGTCTTAAGTGACTGAATTTAAAAAGATCTTAATGACATGAATTGGTAGTAGCCGATTTTACTGGTGTAACATACCTCAACCATCTGCCGTCTATCGAGCTAATATAATCCCTAATCGATGCCTGCCAATCCAACGTTTTTGCTCATTGAAAATCACATCAGTCCTAAAACATCTTTCGGTTGTAGAATATCTGAAAGAGAGAAACAAAAACAGCTTCAGGCTTAAACGCTTTTAGTGGTTTGGGATCTGGCGCTGTAGAACTTCTCAATTCCTTCTCCCTTACACTTGGCGTCGACTCCGAGAAATCTGTAGCAGACACGTATACGGTAAGACCGGCAGTGAGATCGTATCTCGAAGTTCTGCTGTCAGGTCGTTCATTAATTCAACGTACAGTGATATCTTTGCTGAATGAATAAAAAAGACAGCGTAGAAAAGTGCCATCTGGCTCCGCTGTTTCAGTCCGTATATACCTCATGTATTCCATACATGTATGTCCAGGACACCTGTCTATGTCTAGCCATGATCAATTCGATAACAGTATACTCACACTAATGAAAATGACATCAACTAAAATGACAATAAATAGAGTCATCAACATTATATTCAATCCACTTGATTCTCATGATAGGCGTACACTGACATGTTACTAGAGTGATGAATACATTGATGTCCTTGAGAGATTCTACTACATTGTATATGATGGTATCATCTTAGTCAATACCGCCTATAGTTCAAGATTCCATTCAGAATCAATTGAAGACAATTTCGCTGGCGGTTTTGAATTATTTCCACACAATTCACAAATTGATTTTCAAGTAGCCCGATACGAAAATCGGATTGCTTTATTGATTTTGAAACCAATCCCCTTGAGTTATTTAGTCCAAGGTGTTGATTGATTCAGGAGGCGTTCCGCCCAACGTTGTCGCCGTTACAAGGCAAAAATCTATGATAAGAGTCTGAAAATCAGCTGAGCAATCTGGCCGGGTTAAAGGCAGAGGACTGGCGCTGCTTCTTGAAGTAGCTTCCATGATCTTATACTATTCATCATAGACACTGCTGGCGATGGTTGACTTCAACAATGCCAACTTGATTTACATCTCTAGACTGTTCGAGTCAAATTCAATTTGTTCTAAAGTGATTTACTCCATAAAATGTCCTTGATGGACGGATTGCCGACATGTAGGAATGAGAGCGGATGTACTTGGTTGGTATTAAAGACGCTATAATGGAAGGAATTAGGTGAGTTTATCATGTGCGACAACGACAACAGCAACGGGGAGGGTCAAAAATGCGGTCCCGTCTACGTGGTGGAAGCGTCGTATGTGGAATCGTTGAGTTCACGGAAATCTCCTGCCCCTGCTGTGGAAGACGATCTTTTTCAGCGGTTTATTTACACAATTCCGCATTTTGAGGAAGTCGTCCATCTTGAAAATCCTATCAAGATATCCGGCGAAATGATGTGCAGATATTGTGGACGTACCGGTAGTCATAAAGCTTCAGTTTGGTTCCGTTGATTCTATTCAGTTACTGTTTGGACGGTAATCATGATGTGATACACCAGAACCCAGGATTAATCTAATCAACAGCTTAACTATCACATTAGTT
>NMRB01002842.1:54738-65134 GCA_002633025.1 Notospermus geniculatus
GGGGGGGGGGGGGGGGGTTGCTGTTGTTACAATATAAAGAGACAAAAGGTTACATCGTAATGTGCTGAAATTGACTTACCAACTGGCCATAAAACGATGGGTTGGAATCCACCCTCCTTGGTCGTAGATGTGCTTCATGGTTAGGGTTAGGGTTAGGGTTAACCCTAACCCTAACCCTAACCCTAACCCTAACCCTCCTTGAGCGTAGCTTCATGATTCCTGCTACAAGTAACGAAGGACTTTGTGAAGTTGAATATCCGATTTTTAACTACAACTAGACAACGCTAAAACATTCAACGGTTTCTTCATTACACTGAAACTTTCATGGAGAATTCGCGTCCTTCCTACTTAACTACTTTCTCGGGTGAGTCCGGGACAGAGCGATTGAGAAAGAAGCCAATTACATTTTGGCGACCAAAAGGCGGGCGATGGCTTTTGCATTGCAGTTCCATCATCAGAAATCTTGTTGACTGATAGGAATTTTGCTGAAACCATCTGAAAGTCGTCACTGCATGGAGTGAAAAAGGGATGTTTAATCGAGATATCTGATTGGATGAATTGCCGTTGCGTGATCTCTTGGCCGCACCATCAACCAATCACTTAAATGTTTTTATTTGCCACGAGTGGAATCTGAACCTAAAATGAAAATTTACGAAAGTCAATTTAGGAAACGTGGTTGGCCACAACCAAATGGATAAATATGAAGGCAGGGCAAACTTGCTGATGTCCGCTCCAGGTGTAGACACTTTCTTGGTTCAAATGGACCCTTGACTCTCCTCTGGGAGGTCTGAGCCAATTCGTAAAAAGTCGGCTGTCGCCGAGTTCCTTTTTCACCTTACCGACTAGCTTTTTTTATCTGATTTTAACCTCGGGGGCTGCGTCCTGATTCAACACACGACGTTGAACCCCTCTGGCGTCGAGAGAGATTTGGTTCGGTAAGAAAGTGATAGTCATCAGCGCCACGAAACAGCCTCGCTAATTGCTTCAATATGTACGAGATCGGCAATCGAATGTGAGATTTTCCGAATATCTCTCAGGTAAAAAGCACCAGCAGTTACCCATGTAACGTCTTAGGGCCTCGTTCAGTTGGAGTAGATCTCTTTCGTAAATCTTCGACATCGTCATTCTCGTGAATAAATGATGAGAATGACACGACATTATTTGCTCGTCAGAGGCTGTGTCTATAGATCTTTCTCAATTATTCAAATTAATCATCGCTCTTTGTCGTGCTCATGCTTACGAGGGTAGGCTGGTTACAGCCATTCAGAGAGCACAACATAGTCATCTTGGAACGATCACAATTATTGTAACAATCTCATTCATTGGATGACTTACGAGGATAGCCTATCAAAGTTAGTTGCAGCCATTCAGAGAGCACGAAACATTCACGTCAGAAATGTAACAATCTCATTGTTTGAACAACTTACGATTGAAAAGGAAAGAAGAGGGGAAAGAAGAGTAAGAGAGAAAAAAGTGTTTTATCCGCCGTGAAATTACATTATGAAATCAAATTTGAACCACAACTGATCATTTTATTTGGTATTTCAGCTTTGTGGCGTCAACGCCGACAAAACATCCGGTAATATCAAGCTACATTTTGATCAGAGAAAAAAACCGCATGATTGTTTCATTGGTTTATTATTGCAAGTCCAAATCCCGACGAGGATGTTTTTTTTCCTATTATTTTCATGCATCCCATCCGAGTTACACTTATTGAATGCAATGAAGCATCATCTTAAATGACTCCGCGACTGATGCGGATGCTATTGGATTGCGATGCTGCATACGATGGTATTTGTGATATCGAAGTTTTGAATGCCAGATACAGTCAGGTTGAAAAAAATAGCACAGACGTAGAATCAGCGACGATCGGCGGTCAAGCCAGGATCAAATGAAAGTTCTGCACGGATTCGGGGCGATTTGGGACTCGCATTTACTGGCGATGACCGGGGCTCGACATCTCTAGCACAATTTCATAAAATTTAATGGAATGCAATGTACGGCAATAGGGCGAGGAGCTGGAGAATCCAAATGGACACTTCAAAATGGATACCTTTTCATCAGGATGGGCAGGGCACAGGCGACAGGTTTTCTGCCGGTAAGCTCCTTTTTGAAGTAGGAATAATACCAACCAATCGTGGAAATCACGAGCCAGTTAAATCGAACCATGGACCTTGCTCATAAGCAAGGTCTGATTCGTCCAGCAAGCTGTAGCCGCAGTGACACGACCTAAAGACCTCTCTGGCACAATCAACCAACACTGAAGTCAAAAACTAGGAAAAACTGCAATAACGAAGGTATAAATCTGGCGAGAAATGCGAGACTATCATCACAGTGTCTCCTCCATTGATAAAAACACCTCGTTGTCAAAGACGTATATCAAACGTTTATGTTGCGTATTGGAATTAATCCGGCTGGTAGGCTGACAGGTGATGCATTTGCTCTTTATAGTCATTTTCTTAACCGTTTCACACGAGTTTCTAGTGCATTGATGTACAGCAGGAAATGCACAGTGTAGGTGAAATTGACAACGGGTATCTCGTCAGCTGGAGGCAAGTAAGAAGAACAGGGGATGCAGATCTCTTAACCCTGGTAAATAAAATATTGGCAGTGGAATGAAAAAGCGTACGGTGAGGAATAGAAGATTAGAGTTGGCATCGATTGACAAGCCGCAGATTAGCATTTGAAACGCACGGATCAAAGACTGTTCAGCCGTCGATTCGCATACTGAAATTTTACAAGTTCGTGGATGTGCAGCGTTTGAGATGAATCGTGCTTTATTGAATATGATATCTTTTTCCTTGAGCATCCCCCGAGGGAGAAGGTTATCACTCAAGTGTTAAATTGATGAACGATTTATTAATTAATTCCAGTGGAGTCGCTGAGAATACATTGAAAGGAACATTCTGTCTGAAGTGAAGCGTGAGGTATGAAGACACGATGGCTTTTCGAATACGTCCAACTGGAATAATCATCCCTTATGAAAAAGGGACGTAATTGCATCCTTCCTGCAAAGTTAAGAGGATTGGATACAAGCAATTGAAGATTCGTGTATCTCCTTCTTTTGGAATCAAAAATTCATTAACTTCAAAGGCATGGGTTATCTAAGCTGTAAAATGGTTGAGGGAATTTGAGTTTTTTTTCGTTCTGTATCTTCTGTTAAGTTCTAATCAGCTTTCTGCTTCGAATGAAAACGATTTGGAATGCAAGAACATATGATATTCCTCACTAATTAAGAAAAGCTGATTGGCCAAGCCATGGTCACGTGCAATAAAGATGAGCCTGTTCAAGACAGTACAGGAAGTGGCCATCTTAACAAGGTGGCCGCGTTACTGAGGTGGTATCCATGCATCCTGACTTGAGTATTTGGGTTGCCATCCCTGGCCAGGATCCTCCTAAAATCTGTTACCTGATATTATCCTTCGAACCTTTGGCCTTCATCCATCGCCAGCAATGAAACAATCTGAGAAGACTGCAGCAAAAAGTTCACTTTACAAAACAAACCAGCGTTCGTGAACTGAATAAGATGATTTGAGTAGTGACAGCTCGCATCAGTGTTTGGGTGATCGATCGTGGATTAGAGGCTTTCACGTTGGTAATTGAAGCTGTTGGAATGTTAATGAAGACAAAGCTAGCCGCTGAAATAACAAACCTTGAGTGAGGACCGTAGTTAGATTTTGATGAATTGCTTTGGAGCTGGAGTTGAATGGGATACGCTGGGTAGTCACGTGACGGGTTCAGATGACGAGAAAAAGGGATACAACACGTGACCGTAGTAGGAGGCGATACCTGTCAAGAAGCAGATCTGTGTGTCCACAAGTTGCTGACAAACTCCAGCAAGAGTATCTTAGTTAATATTCCTATGAGTATTTTAATATTCCTATGTATCCCTCAACGTCACGTTATTGTCAAAAAACCGTCATAAATAACCCAGTCCTTTATTGACATACTGTCGATGTAACGGCCCAGGAATTTCATTCTCATTTCCGCTACTTGACGCAATGAAAGAACCTATTGAGGAAGTTTTTTTTCTAAAAAAGACTCCTATAGCAACCCATCGCACGTAGAGGCGTGTCGATCTCAATACCATTCCACCAGACAGAAATCGGGATGAATGTTGTATTCATGCAGGATTCTGATCGAATTGTTAAAGGAAATAAAAAGCTTTACTGATATAAAACATTTCAGACAAAGCTGCCGAGTTTAAATCATGACGAGAACTTCTTCTCGTCTTCTACCAGCTGGCATTCTTTCGTCCCTTCCTTGAGCTGTAAAAAGCTGACATCGTTAGGTAAATGTATGCACGAGGTATGCTTCAGTGTCCTTCCCCTGGCGTTGGCGTCGGGAACCAATACGTGATAAGACTGGTGTCCTGTCCATCCCACGCATAGTCAGTGGTATCAACTAGACTAGACTGATACTACATCTAAACCTTAGCTGACACAAGTCCAGGTGGTGAGCCAAAAATGGTCGCCACATCCCTTTTATCACTTGAGAAGTTCGACGCGCTGTGATACCATTACCAACCCTTCAGGTTAGCATGTCATTCTTTTATGTGTAGCAACAATCATGACAATCATGCCTAATTGGTAACTACATGTACATTCAAACACGTAGATTCGAACAGTCTTGCCGAGCAGTCCTGTACACTCGCGATCATGATCAACCTCGCCACCATGATATTGACAATGCCATCTGGAGTAAGATAGTGGAACCAGGCTATATCCTCGGCCTGGATCCATATCCACACGGCACACCCAATGTTGCTACTTTCCGAAAAAGTCCTGACTGATCATCAAAGGCCAGTCGCTAAAATATTAATTCTTCCCAAAGTCAGAAGACATCAAATTGGGAAGAAACACTCGGAATCACCCTCTGTTGGTGAAGATGAAAATGTAAAAATAATTGTCAGTCTGTCCCACCAAACCCATGAAACTCATGTCTCACAATGCCGTATATAAGATGTGTCTTGACTTCTGACCTTCGCTAGGATTTCACTTGCCATCTGATGGCAGGTGGAAAACTAGTCACGGTCGGAAGTTAAGACGCTTTCTGGCATGGAGTCTGGCAATGCAAGTGACGCCCATGTTCGAACGCGGATGGCATGTTTGGGGTTCATGCCTTCAACGTCCCCCAACGACCAAACCAATTTTTTAAAATCTTATGATTTGCAAGGCCTACTCTATGCCGAGGTCTTATGGATCGGACGAATTTTCAACAGAAAATAGATATTTGATTTCGTATCAGAAAGAAAGGGTTCACCACTAGTCCAAGAGACTATTTGCACCTTCACTGTCGGCACACCGAATGTTTCTACTTTCCGAAAAAGTCCTGAGGGATCATCATGGGCCACTCGCTAAAATATTAATTCTTCCCAAAGTCAGAAGGCATCAAATTGGGAAGAAAAATTTGGATTCACCCTCTGTCGGTGAAGATAAAGATGCAAATAAAAGCAATTGTTCATCTGGCGTGAGGAGAGTCTGGCAATGCAAGTGACGCCCATGTTCGAACGCGGATGGCATGTTTGGGGTTCATGCCTTCAACGTCCCCCAACGACCAAACCAATTTTTTAAAATCTTATGATTTGCAAGGCCTACTCTATGCCGAGGTCTTATGGATCGGACGAATTTTCAACAGAAAATAGATATTTGATTTCGTATCAGAAAGAAAGGGTTCACCACTAGTCCAAGAGACTATTTGCACCTTCACTGTCGGCACACCGAATGTTTCTACTTTCCGAAAAAGTCCTGAGGGATCATCATGGGCCACTCGCTAAAATATTAATTCTTCCCAAAGTCAGAAGGCATCAAATTGGGAAGAAAAATTTGGATTCACCCTCTGTCGGTGAAGATAAAGATGCAAATAAAAGCAATTGTTCATCTGGCGTGAGGAGAGTCTGGCAATGCAAGTGACGCCCATGTTCGAACGCGGATGGCATGTTTGGGGTTCATGCCTTCAACGTCCCCCAACGACCAAACCAATTTTTTAAAATCTTATGATTTGCAAGGCCTACTCTATGCCGAGGTCTTATGGATCGGACGAATTTTCAACAGAAAATAGATATTTGATTTCGTATCAGAAAGAAAGGGTTCACCACTAGTCCAAGAGACTATTTGCACCTTCACTGTCGGCACACCGAATGTTTCTACTTTCCGAAAAAGTCCTGAGGGATCATCATGGGCCACTCGCTAAAATATTAATTCTTCCCAAAGTCAGAAGGCATCAAATTGGGAAGAAAAATTTGGATTCACCCTCTGTCGGTGAAGATAAAGATGCAAATAAAAGCAATTGTTCATCTGGCGTGAGGAGAGTCTGGCAATGCAAGTGACGCCCATGTTCGAACGCGGATAGCATGTTTGGGGTTCATGCCTTCCACGTCCCCCAACGAGAAACATTTTTAAAAATCCTGTGACTTCCGATATGCGCAAGTCCAAATCTATCAGAATGGGAAGATATATTTGGATTCACTGTGTGTCGGGGAAGATCAAGATGCATTGCCTCTACGAATGCGGTGAAGCTAGTCTCTCAAACCTCGGCTGTACTTTTCCTGCTCTCTCAGTCACGGTTCTCTTTCTCTCCTCGCCTTTCAGTCAAGACACTGATTGATGGATTAGCCAAGCCAGTCACCATTTTCAAAACAAATTTCATTCCAAACATCATGTCGGTCACGTTCTCTTTTAAGACAACGTCAACCAGGCTTTTAGCGAGTGTTTTTCTAAGAGATAGGTTTAATTGACTTACGACTGATCGACAGGACGTCATAGCGAATGCCAACCATCATTGTCTATTGGTCTTTTTGACAGAAAAGTCAGCAAGCGAAGACAAAGATAGCAATTATGTGGCTCCTGTTGGCCGTGACTTTCAACGTGAACCTTCCGACGGATGTTATTTCCTCGTTGACAATGGTCGTGACCATGTGAATGTTCCATCTTCTGTCTCCTGTTCATTGGTGATTGCTACAAGGGTCCTTCATTTCTCAGTGAGCATCATGACCTCGATTCATTCTGGTACACGAAGGCGCTGCTCCACTTTTTCTTGACTTTTCTCGTTCGGAGCTTTGTCCCAGCACCAACAACAGCTGCAACGCAGCACCAACAACAGCTGCAATACAGCACCAACAACAGCTGCAATACAGTACCAACAACAGCTGCAATACACCACCAACAACAGCTGCAATACAGCACCAACAACAACAGTTGCAATATAGCAAAAACTGCTCCTCTTTCTCTTCAACATTTTTCATCTAACACCCGATTTTTCCATGAACAGAATACATTTCTTTCCTGCCCCATATTCCGCCACCAACGAGGTATCGACTTGATCTTTATTTATGTGCTCCACATACCCCATCAGTTACTCAGTACAAATAACTCACTAATTGCAACATTTTTAACATAGGAAACGTCTCATCCATCACATTCGACATCGCCACAACCATTGAATTCGGCGAATTATCTTCTTAATCTATGTCTTTCTTCTATTTATTCAAGCTGCACATATGTAGCACTTTCATCCTCCTTGACATATGCCCCCTGTACCGTGGACCTGGACAATGCATGCATGTCGAGATTCAAGTTAACTTGAACCGACTTCACACTTTGCACGTGAAGTTCATCTCGTGTTTTTACTCAATCGAAGCTTCATTAATCAAATTAGAAGAGAAATTAGAGATAAATGTATTACACGCCTGCCAAGCACATTGCCAACTACAATAAATTAGCCGTGATGAAATTAACAGGGTAGGGGCCGTGTACCGCGTACCAACGCGAGGTTTTCACCAAATAACCAGACTTCTGCTGCGAAAATTGACAATGATTTATGCAACAGACAGGAAAGTGCAGAAAAACATTATGTAGAATTGGAATTCACCACCCTGAGGGGTTTATCTTTAGCACTGAATATTCCGGGACAACTAAACTTGACACCCAATATCACGTTCCTCGGGCCAGTTGTTAATGCTTAGATTTGTTCCAGCGAAATGTCAACAAGGCTTAGTCTGATCTAAAAGTTTCTTTGGATCGTCTTCAGGTAGGCCTACCTCGATTTCCGTAGATGTGGAGAAACCAAGACACGAAACATGGGGAAAGGTTTGACGAAGAAAGAAAAGGACATCAAATAGATAATGGAGGCATGGATATTGGGAATGGCATCAGTGATCCTTTGATGATAGGCCCACTGCGAGAACGGATCAAAGATAATCTGGAGTGGGATAATGTACGTCTCATGTTTATCAGACAGGACAAGTGTTTGTCATTTTGGTTGTCGAGTCGAGTACCTTGCTCAAGTGATCACGCGATGCCTACCGGCCAATCAAACGTCATGTTTCCTATGTTTGAAAACTTGACCCTAAAAACGCCCCCTTTCGAGCGCTTCTGCAAGAATCTTGTAAAACTGCAAATGTCACGTCTGGTAGAATGTAATTTAATTGGTACTCGTCGCCCTGGAGAATGTTGTACAGTAAACCTGTTCAACAATGGTAAAAAGCTACAATCTTCATTCAAGTCATTTTACCATTGGACGTCAGACGTGTACGACAGGAAATTAGAATTGAAACTGTTACCATCAGGAAGCAAGGACAATTTCGCCCAGAGAATACATTCCCAAACAGCTACCTCTGCACTTCGCTGAAATCGATCTATGTATTTCCCCTTAAAATTGCTGATCCGTTAAAGCCTAATGGAATGTGTCACCCTCGACTGGCTTTGAATGAGTCCTCTTTATGACATGAGAATGACCGTCTTAATCCCTGGGGAAACACCAACATTAGAAACCACATCAGTCGGTGGTTTTATGAAGTAGCTTCAGGGGTTGTAATGGAAGGAACATTGTAGTCAGTCAGATGACTTTGTCGGCCAATTTGCTTCGGTTCCTTTGAAGTATCGTTAGATGTTGATACTTGAGATCAGGTTTGAATTCATATTCAGAATTTCATTGGTATCCTATTTCCTTAGTCTCTCTGCGCTCATAATGTATGTAGGTCACCAAGCAGTGCTGCCACAAGCACAGTCTCTGAGGTAAAATACCGATTACATCTGACTGTAGGCCTATAACCACTAGCCACACCATTAACGAAGAAGGTAAACGCAACACGTACGAAATGGGGAAACGCCCACGCTGAATGTAACCCTTTAACAAAAAGAGGAAGAACTAACTGGCAGGACCTGTCCTACTTCTTATAAATGGATTTGGTCTGGCTGCAGAGGAACGGATGAGAAAAGTCATACAGGAAGTTAAGTGTGTCTGTGATGAGATGAGACAAAAGAAGTGAATATAAGGACGTATCGGATGTCACCCCACCCATCACAGAAAGCTTTCTATCGGATGTCATCCCATCCATCACAGAAAGCTTTCCTGCAAAACTCTGATGATGACACAAAACTAAAAGCGGCAAGTTTCCGCGGCAGAGCTTTCAAAAACTTGCTCAGGGCGTTGTTTTTTACGAGTATTCACTCTGTGTTACAGATGTGTACAAAACACTTGGGATAATGTTAAGAGATGGAAGACAGTGCGACTAACAGAACCATTTGTCTGCTCGTTATACTTTGGTTAATATCCCGACAAGGATAGAACATCGCTTTGAAGAGCGTCTTGCCGTTCTGTCAAAAGTCGTAAATACTTCAGAAACAATAACATTCCATTGTTGAGCTGTGCGTACAGATCCAGTGTTCACCATGAGAGGTAGAAGATGTTGGTCCAAAGTGGCACTTCCCCAGTCTGTTATGTTTCTCTTATCTCAGCTGTAAGCTTCGTTGTACAGGATGAAACCTCGTATCGCCTTCAGTGCCGCCACCAGAACAGAACCTGCCGAGGGAGTAAGGATCAGTATTTGACGACCAAGTCGCGAGAATGAGCCAAAACATCCATCCGCCGCCAAAACCTAACAGTGCCTTACCCGAGATGGTGCAACCTAATTAACCTACACTTTGAAGGAGGAAACTTTTCACTGGAGTTGATACTACTAGTATGGAAAACAAACCGCTGGGGCCTGATCAAAGCCACGTGAACAACCCAGAGAAAACATCCGATGAAATTACCCACATCGAAAGAGAGAGATCAGGACGAAATCTGTCTTCAGAACTGACGAAAAAACTTAAAGGTTATCAAAATACACCCATCTTTTTATCTGATGCCGTGTGGTGTTACATCCCATCGATTCAAGCAACACATTGATCCCAGTCCCAATACGTCAAGACAAATCAGCGTACCGGTAATGAAAAAAGATGGGCAAATGACGAATATGATCAGCGGCGAAGTTCATGCAGCAATCCAAAAAGTAATCTTCCGATGGGATGGATGAGGCTATTTCGTGACATACTGGCTGCACTCTTACACATAGATTATCCAACGGAGCGACAAAGGCGAGGAGACTTTCTCCAACCCTCAGTCTTATCTGGGG
>NMRB01002843.1:11646-27117 GCA_002633025.1 Notospermus geniculatus
GGTCATGGCCCCCCCTCTGGATCCGCGCCTGTTTACAATATAGTATAATAACGACTGCCAGGACACAAACAAGGTCCCTTATGCCCGCTCTCGTTTGTGCCCTTGCATATAATGCAGATTATACCAAGAATCCTAGGACACCTTGTATTTAATAAAAACAGATAATGCATGCTTTAAAAAATGCCCTTTCTTGGCAGAAAGAATCAGTCACAAAAATTCACAACGGGCGACAGTTGAAATCGATATGGCTTAAAAACACCAAAGATACATGTATCACTGATCACAATGATTTCTCTCACAAAAAATACGAGGGCGGATCAGAAAGTTCTGTCACTTTACCGAAATTTTCCATACAACTCATTGAATGTTGATAATTAAATTCACATTCCTTCAAAGTAGATTCCCTTAACTTCTATGCACCGTTGCATCTTCCATTAATTGAAACATAGGCGGTACTCTGAATCAGGTATGGTTCTCAACACTGTGATGGAACTTTCTGATCCTCTCCCAAATAGAAAACAGTATACCGCATATAAAAGAAAGAGCTACATGTATCATGGATATACAGTGTGTATCAGAAAAAAGGAAACCGAGATTAATTTGATAATTTCTTGGACATGGCTAAACATTATTTGAAATTGGCAACCACCATTTATTACCTAATGATGCTTAATCCTGTCCAAATGCATCTAAGTTGAATATCCATCTTCATCCTTCCATTGTTGTCTTACATGCACCTCCTTAGTCAACGAACCTGGAGCTCAAACCACCCCACACACTACCACATGGTGCCGTGACCAGGATAACACAACGCAATCCCTCAAAAGCTACATGACACGCCAGAAGATGGATAAAACTGAAATCTTGTGGGCCAAACGGTCCGTTTTAGTGGAAAACTTCAATAAAGATTAGCAGGCCTTTCCTTATGGAAAATCCAGGAGTGCCAAAAATGGCTCCCCTCAGTTACTTCACTGACCACCAGGGGAGCCATTTTTGTCACACGGTGTGATGCCCATTAAAACATTGAAGTCCGAGTGTACCTTAAAACTTAACCAACTAGCTTTAACCTTGCAGTTGCATCTTTTTCACTCAGGGATGGAAGGAAGACAGAAAAGAGAAAGCAAATTAACTGAAATTGTCAATCTGAACAACGCGATCATCAAAAAAGCTGATCTGTCGGCAGACGAAATCACAGAGATCGAACCGACATTAGAAGAGCTGAAAGAGACAAACGAAACTTCGCTGAAACTGAGTGAAGAAATCGACGGATTATTAACAAGCATCAAAGACAAAGAGACGAACTGGAGAAGGAAGTGGCCGACACAAGGAAAATTCGCAGTGATCAGCGGACTAAATTGTTAAAAGTGAAAAAAGTTATTCGAAAAAGTGAACACTGATAGCATTCGACGAAAAATTATACAGGTAAAAAGCACCCATTTTCCACCTGAACTGAAAAAATAATGTTGTGTAGTAACCCCTATCTTCTACACTGCAACGATTTTTGGCCAAAAGCCCCCCTGGCATGCCTGGGCTACAAATTACAAAGAGTAATATTGTTCCTTGAAAAAATGGTACATTTGTCAGTCGGAGGATATTCGAGAAGTAATCAGCACAAGATCACCACAGAAAATCCCTATTAAAGACATCGAGATCCAAGACAGCACCGGGCAATTTCAGTGCTCGCTTTGGAGAGAGGCATCAACATGCAACATCAACACTGGCCAGTATGTCGAAATCACAAACATGTATGTCTCAAATTACCTTTTGACCTCTGGTCACCACCCTTGGCAGAATAATTGCACTTATTATATATCAAATAAATGTATTGATCAAGAGGAACATTTTGGTGTATAGTTCTTTACCACAGACCAAACATTAGAGGAGCTACAGTCATTTCAATTTCCCCTACCCCAATATTTTCGAGAAATGCAAAACACCAGTTTTCTACCAAGAAGGGTTAAAAAATCCACACCCACCACTGCCCAACTTCCAGCACCCCATTTTCGAATGTCCCAAGGTAGGCCCTTTCCAGAAATACGTACATAGACTTGTTTCAAGCTCTACACCACCACCACTCGGTGGTTTCATAGAAGTGTGGCAAAACAGTCACAGTTTCATTGTAGTGTTTGATAATGGCTAATCGAAGAAATGTGAGTCATGTAGGATAGACTTCCGTAGGAGGGTGAAAATAGCCCCGTCTGACATAATTTTGGTGCAAAGAGAAAGATATTTCCACCCGAAAAACGATGGGGATAAAACCATTGGGACGCCAACAAGATTCAAAGAGAATGTTTATTATCACACTGATGCAAATTGTGTGACGCAGAGACATCCACATTTTGACTCCACTTTGGTAAAACAAGAGGCTGATGTCAAAGAGAGGAATGTTTGTGGATGGAAATTGTGTGAAACAGTGACATCCACATTTTGACTCCACTTTGGTAAAACAAACACAAACTCAAAGATGTACATTGGAGATTGCTCAGCGATGGCATAGACTATCTTCCAGTTGGCTCATTTGAAGTTTGAATTGACAATGCCTAGAGGCTGATGTCAAAGAGAGGAATGTTTATTATCACACTGATGCAAATTGTGTGAAAGAGAGACATCCACATTTTGACTCCACTTTGGTAAAACAAGAGGCTGATGTCAAAGAGAGGAATGTTTATTATCACAATGATGCAAATTGTGTGACGCAGAGACATCCACATTTTGACTCCACTTTGGTAAAACAAGAGGCTGATGCCAAACACAAACTCAAAGATTTACATTGGAGACTGCTCAGCGATGGCCTAGACTATCTTCCAGTTGGCTCATTTGAATTTTGAATTGACAATGCCTACATTTTGTCAACCTTGTTTTGTACATGGTTGAGATGTTTATTTGCGGACATGGCTCTCAGGGTAATAAAAAAGGGCCGTATACTGTTTTTATTGCCCTACGGGCAATCTGTTTTAGGGCAAGAATTTTCAGTACAGTTATCGTTGATCAGAATGCCCGCTGATACAGAATGCCCCGTGTCAGATTTTATGTCTTCGGATTTTCACTACAGTTATCATAGATCAGAATGCCCACTGATACAGAATGCCCCACGTCAGATTTTATGTCTTCGTCAATCGTATTCAAGCGGAACGCCTCGTCTATTTTAACAACAAAATAAAGAAAACAATTGGTTCGCCGCCAGCCATCTGAACTGGGTGTGTGGGTTAGGCATGTGCCACTATGACTTTCTTTCTTTTCCGATTCGACCTCCTTGGCCGTAGAGTCGAATCCCACTAATAACCAATATTTATATGAAATCGTGGTAAGTTATAAACCTTATCAACATAACGTTATAAACGTTGTATAACATGTATAACATAACATATCATCATTTAACTACTAGTTTCAATTTTTCCAGCAGCAACCAATACACACTTGTTTATTGTCTTCAACCACATTCCCTTTTGGGGGGATTCGTTTGAAATCAATGAAATTTTGTTTTGCCCTGCAATTCTATACTAACGCACTCAGGGACCTGACGCGGAATCTGCTACATTTGTTCTTTCGGAGTTTTGAATCCAGTCCATTGTATGTTGCAACATTTCATTCATGAGTCTCATGTGGCTATTGTCTAGATTTAGACATGTAATTGATAAATCGTTTTCCTTTTTTGTTTGAAGCAATCAAGTTCATCCAGTTAACTTAAGGGTATCGTCACGTAGTAATGATGAAACCTGGAACAAAATTTACTGATGATATGCAACTCTCAGTCCCAAGGCCCAACATGCATGCTTGCTCTGGTGCTAGGGTGCCCCTATCCAACATTGCATGCCTACTGACACTCACCATGTTTCTATACATGTACTTTGTCTTTTCAGGTGATGATACTGGATGCTGAAGGCAACCCTGAGAAGTCCAGAGTTGTCAAGGATCCTGGTATCCATAAGATGTGCCTGGCGATAGGGAGGTACCGTACAGACGAGAACATAGCATTTGCTGCACACAACTGCAAATCGCTGAAGCCCATACTTCAAAGGCTGACAATGGAAGAACTTGGGAGCCAAATCCAGGGACTCTGCAGCTTGTAAACGCCATCGATTTTGAGAGCCACATCCCCCGAAGCACTCAAATCATTCAGCCATGAAGACGTTGGAACTGAGTGTGAAGAGAGAGCACCTCTCTTGTACCTAGCCCTGGGTGCCATCACGAAGAAACCGTTGATGCCCAGTACTGTTCACGCTGGTGCAAGCCTACTGAAGACGAGGATCGAGGAGATGTCCAGATCTGCTTATGCGATTGGCCTTGCATTAGACCATGGTGGTGCAACTGACATAATAAGTACGGTGTGGCAAGTAGAGCTAGTACCTGAGAACGAAACATTTCCTTCGCTTAATGTTAAAATATGGAAGCGATTCAGTATTCAACTTATTTCAGCAAAGACTTCTATAGTTAGTAACTTTGGCAGTTTTTTGGTGACGTTTGTGACTAAAGGCATTCATGGCATTGGAAAATCTCCCTACAGAAAATAAAAATATCAATTGCAAATTAAAGTCCTGGGACCTCATTCACGAAGCCTCCGTAACTTTAAGGGTACGCAAATCCTTTGTCAGGCTGATAGTGAACAATAGGTTGTCCGCTAAAGGACAATAGTTTGCGCACTTCCGTAAGTTACGGGAGCTTCGTGAATAAGGTCCCAGATTAGCATAGTTATACTGTATGTCTATCATCACTTCAGACTATACCGATCATGCAGCAAATGGGGTTTAAGTAGAAAGAAGAAGGAAATAGGAAAGGATCGAAGCCATCGGTAATCCTTAACTCGTAATCGGATGGTATTGTGGTTGGTCAACGGATTCATGGGACCAAGGTGAACGTTTACTTGTTTGGTGTGATCAACGTCGGGTACGTGGGCAAGGGCCGCGGGTGGTTGGGGGCCGACGTGCCCGACGTTTTGGTAGTGGTTTGAGTGTCTATTCCATGTTGCAGATGGTACTGCCCGGGACTCTGAAGAGAAAACACTCCCTAGGGAGCAATTTGCTCCCATTGCTGTCGGCTTTTAAGGCTATCGTGAAGCCTCCAAAGGAGTATGCTAGATTATCGTCGGATACAAGGCTAGAAGATGTCTCGGCCTCCGAATAAGATGTCTCCGCCTCCGAATTGGCAGATGCCTTCCTTCAGTTGACAGACACTAAGCATCACGAAATGCTTACGTCGGCAGAAAGGGAAAACAGTATGCAGAACATGCCTATCCTCGTCCACCTCACTATCTTACGGGCGAATGAGTTTGGCCAGCCGAAAGGTCAGGATGTATTGCCTCCGGTAGGTGTTACATTGCTCATATACGCGACATATTTCGCTGGCACACTCCAAGGGCTAACAGGCTTTATAGTTGATGGTGGTCATAATTTTGTTCGGCCATGCGGGCTGATTGGTTCATTGTCGCAACATGCCGTTAAGTGGCTTTAGTGTCGCCGGTTGAGTATATATTATGTAATTTTATGCTTGCTGTTGCAGACACCGGCTGATGCAGGCGCAGTGTTGGTAAAATCACCAGAGATATAGTGACAGTGGTGGCTCAAGAGTCAGGTTATTATGATGTTTTAAGCGAGACAAAGAAAGATCGGTCCTACCACGTTGACATGGTGCATGGGATGTGCACATGTGCAGTGGGACTCAACGTTGTCCCTTGTAAACATAGGGAAATAAGATACCGAATACAGGAAAATACAGCCCTGAAAAGTGAAATATTCGTTCTCAAGGAAAGTGTTAGTACACTGTTAGAAATTTTTGTGATATTTTTACAGAAATCGCCTGCAGCAGAGTTTCAGGAACTTCTGTAAATTTACATATGGTGTGATTTATGTGTTCCTGTATTAGTTGGACTCAATTTGACGGTCCAGAATGATGCTTTCTGAGAACGTATGAAAATTTGGTCAGCCTCCAGTCAAGTCTCTGTTAACATTTATTTGAGTCTGTAATTTTACAGATCGCGTCCTGAAACTCTGCTGCAGGAATTTTCTGAAAAAATCCTGTTTTTTTCTAACAGTGTAGGAAAGATGTGCAGCTCAATTATCTGTCTCAAATGTTGCTGAGAATACTGCTAACGATGAAGCTCAACCATGTAGTTCTCCGCAGAAGAAAAAATTCATTGGAGTACATGTATCTAGTTTTCAGACAGTTAAAACTACCAGAACTGTTTGCCAAAAGGCTGCACCAAAGACCGAGCCCATCTGGAGAGTAGTAAAAATGCTGAAAAAAGCATTAGAAAATGCCTCAAAGGGAATGCTTTGGTTTGGGGCTCCAGCACTATAATGTTTTGTACCGGTAGTGCTCCTGGTCAGTCTGCACCCTATTCGTGGGCGGGTGCTAATGGAAACGTCAGCATCGCTAAATTTTCCTACAGGCAATACCCGTTCAGTACGCGTCTAAGCTTAAAACATTGTAAACTTTGTTGATACCACAAAGCGTGTAAATCCTTATGCCCGGGAAGTTCGCGTGCATGATTTCCTGTAATGGCAAGACGGTTCAGGACACAGTTTTTGTCCTGCCGGGTAGTTCGGGGTGTCTGTTGAGTGTTAAAACCAGTTGTGCCCTTGGCCTTTTGCAGATAGCTGATTAAATGGTGTGCTCTATGTCTGAAGTTGATCAGTTTGTGAGTAAGCACCCTCAGCTCACCACAGGTATAGGGAAGCACAAAGGTAGATTATATAAGTTGCATATTGATCAGAATGTAAAGCCGGTTGCCCAGAAAGCTAGGTGTCTTCCTTTCCACCCTTTAGAAAGAAGGTAGAAAAAGAGATCAAAGGGCTCCTGGAAGCCGACATAATTGAAAGGGCTTCTGGTCTCACCACGTGGGTATCGCCGATTGTACAGTTCCCAAAAAGGGAACTGAAGATGTTCGTCTTTGTGTAGACATGAAAGTTCCCAATCAGGCCATTGTCAGGGAGAGGCATCCCACTCCCACAATCGATGATATTGTGGATCACCTCAATGGGTCCACAGTATTCTCGAAGATTGACTTGCGTCAAGGTTACCTCCAATTGGAGTTAGATCCGAAAGTCGTGGCATCACTACATTTCCAAAATGGACTTAAAAGTAGGGGGTGTAAAGGTTCCCGTGCAATTGAAAGGCCTGGTCATGGTCGGCTAACACCGCTCTGCCCCTGTCCTTCAGAATCACCACCAGAATGACGATGTCATAGCAAAGCCCCTGGTCTATAAGATACTTGTAGCCTATATCTATCATCGTCTCTTTGATAATGAAAATGTATGGGTGGTTATAATTGTAAAAAACGACAGCAGCACGAGAACAATGCAAGGATGATTAAACATGAAGTAGGCCTTAGCCTACCACCCCCTTTCCTCCCACACTATAGCTATGAGTACCAGTAGTCCTAGTATTAGTAGGTAGTAGGTCTACTGGGCTCCGATGCAGGCCGGGCGACAGGGCAGATTACAAAGGCAGATTACATTTTAGTCAGTGTTCTGTACGAGAGACATGAAAAATTAGTCATCAAAAATCTTGATGTGCTTTCTTTGTTCTTTTCTATGCAGACGTCCTGTCTTGAAGGTTCCCTCAGTCGAAGAAGTTGGTGAAGTCCTTACTGTACCAAAGAGGTTACCAAAGAACTTGCCAAAGATATTGCCAAAAAACTTGCCAGAGAAATTGCCAAAAGCAATTGCCAAAGAAATTGCCCAAAAAACTTAGTATCACTTACATTTCACAAAACATGTACAGCACCTATCTTTCTTCTTTTCCAGATCAACATCTCCGGACAGATTACAAAGGTTATTCAAGAGAAAACTGAGAAAACCTTGTCATACTTGTCAAATGACAACGTCTGTATCTCCTGATACTGGTATGAACATGATTGACTAGTGTCATCATCTTTCTTGTCAGGTGAAAGGTGTTCCAGCTTTTCCAATTTTGTTTTGTAAGGTAATTTCTTAGCAGCTTGTGAAAATGAAGAGCAGACAGCACAGATAGTGGTGTACGCAACAACATTTCTTTAAATTATTTTTATTATAAAATGTATGAACTCTTGGACTAGAGTAATTGCCCATCTTTTGCTTTGTATGATACCTTCATTTTCATTACTCTCACATTGTAGAGAGATTGTACACGAAGAGGTATGTGTCGTTGTAGTTATAAATTAATGATTAGCAGACAGTATTTGGTAGTACCTCAAACGGTTCATCAGGAGTTTGCCTGATGAACAGGCTCCTATGAGTTTTAAGATTTTGTACAGAATGATTCTGTGACTCTGTGACTGTGGGGTCTATTCAGCGGGTGACCTTTGTTCATCTAGTAGGGCTCACACATCGCTTTGTGGCTCACACGTGGTGCATTGTTAGAGGTACCAGTTTCCTGTTCATCCTACAATGAATTTGCATCAGAATTTAAGATGCAACTGTCAAGTGTGCTGTGGGATATGGATATACTGTAAAGATTTTGTATGAACCTAAACATGATTTTATGTCAAAACACAACATGTGTTACGTGATTCTTTTTGCAAGGTTGCACTGCTTTAATTTCTCATACTTGTCAAAAATGACAACGTCTGTATCTCCTGGCAGACCTGATACTGGTATGAACATGTTTGACTAAATGGTCCCATCAATTCGATTTCATGGTACCATTAAACAGAATATATGATCGCATATATTCCTGGCTTCCTATTGGTTGATTTGATGGTACCATCAATTCACTATTTAATGGTGGGATGAAATCGAATATCGATGCGTGCATGTATTTCTTATTTATGTCCAGTCTGGCCTACCACAGTGCCAAGCTAAGAGCGACATGCGACTGGTTTTGCCGGAGCGGGTCACATTTTTTCATGACGCAACGTCAACACCTAAAATGACGTCTATTGCTCGCAGGGCCGACCTGTGTGGAGACTTTGCCCTCTAACCCTGACTGTACAAAGGTTTAGGAGTTCCCCCCTTCTTTCTCCTAGGCCGCAGACTCCTTCCTCAGATTCCTTAATTTAGACTTACCCGTCAATAGTTGAACCTCCGCAGCTAAAAAAAGTTTTCTTGATTCATAATTAGAGCTCAGAATATCAAAGACAACGAATTGCTTAGGCCTACCTGTTCTGCAGTATTAACCTCAGGTAAATTGGACTCAGATCAGCATAATCATCCGCAGTCACTCACTTTCGTAAAATTGCCGTCGAACGGTTGAAAGCAGTAATAGACATTCAACCCCTGTCATTGGGTGTGGTCCACACCCGTGTGTGCTGCCGGGCATAGCCTATGCATTATGTCGTTTGTTGACGTAGTGACACCACAGAGCGCGTCATGTATTGTATTGCATTGCGCTATGCTTTAATGTAATGACATGTGTCACGTACATTTGTACCCTGCTCAGTCTCCCGACTCAACTTTTCAGAAACTTAGTACTCGTAAACCGCACATGCGAATCCTATGAACTGTTAACGTCAGATTTATATATACCTGGAATTGCCGGAAAAATTTGGTTCATCACACGACTGCGTGGAAATCATGTTTTTTTAAGATAGTTTTGACGCGTGTTTTCGCCCGACAGCCCTGCCGGGCGACTTCATTACGATCTGTGATCGGTATTTCCTGCCTGATTTCGGCGCTGATTACAGAGCTATTATACATAGAATATTATTGAAACTTACCCCTATGACTGTTTGTAGGTCATATTTTCATTTCCAACCGAGATTGTAAGGCGACTCGAGCTTTCCTACGTGTATTTTGCCGTTATTTCCGGCCGTTTCGCCGCGGCCTAGCCGCCTCAGGTCATGACGTCGTGTGACGCGCCCTGATTTATGTTTACGTCATACGTGGTGATCGTATTGCATATTCAAGTTAAATTGTTCGGCAAGTTTTAAACATAGAATTTTCGTGAAACTTTGTTAAATGATAGAAGATTATCTTATCTTGTAATTGTATGTGCCGTTTACCTCGACTCTGCGTATGTTAAATGTAATCATTGTTAGAAGTTGATGTTTAGGTTCCGGTCGGTGAGAAAATTCCGTCCAGTCCAAATTTTAGCCAGTCAGGGACGAGCTTTGAAATATAACGGCGTTACCGATTGGTTGGCGTTTCGCCGGTTTTAGTATAAATAGCGTTATTGGCGCGCTATTTGATCGTCAATTGATCTCGTGACGTCATAAGGTGCGTGTCTAGTGAGGTTAACCGTGGCCCCGGCCAAGAATATACGGGTGTATAGGGAATGATCTAGTCAGACCAGGCAGTATGCAGGATACAAAGCACGATTCTGTATATGGAATACATTACTAGATATAGCAGCAGGGCCACCTGTCTGCTTATTGTTTTATCAAAAATAATTAAAAGTTCAATATCATTATACATTGTGTCTGTGTCCATCGTATCCGAACCCTACTTTTCTGTAGCATTGCCCTAATGTATGGTCATTAAAAACGCTACACCTTTCAGGATAAAACGCAGGGCGGGTTCCCCATTGACTTCGGAAAAGCAACGTTGAAGAAGTGTGGATTTTAATATGTGCAGATATAGCAAATGCTTTATCATTTATCCATAGTCGTGGCATACTCCACAATGACCTACATGCCAAAAATGTCTTGATAATTTTGCAGAAGTGTCCAAAGATAATTGACTTCGGAAAAGCAACGTTGAAGAAGTGTCCAAGACGATATTTTCTGTCTGATGAGGAAAATAAGGTGTAGTATGCCATTAAACATTAAATGTGCCTTCGGAGTTGAGGGTTCCTTCAGGACAAGCTCAGACAGATTCAAGTGAAGTTTATTCAATTGGAAAGCTGATGAAGAGAATAGTGCGTGACGGTTCGGTGCCGAAATCGGGACCCATTTCTGATGCTTCCAGTGATGTTGTAGTTTGTTGCCATCCCTTTTGCAAATTTCTTTGTTGACATGATACAGCAATGTCTGAATGACTACACGGAATTATTAAAGGATTAGAAATCACTGTATAATCAGAGTGAGACATGTCAGACTTAAAACAAATTATTATACTCTGTACTCTATAATAACATGCATAAAAACATTGCCTAATAGCTAAGTATGAAGTGTATTCTTGTGGCAGCCAATGAACCCAGAATACTGGTGAATCTGCGGATGTTTTAGGTACATGTACTTGCAACACTTCTACGACTGTATCTCATTCTAGCACTCTGCCTGTGATAAGCAAGTGTACTTTACGCCAACTTGTAATGAATGCAAAGGAAATTGTCGGTGACTCGCGAGGTAGCGTCTTTTGAACTTAAGTACATGTGTGACGGTCTGAGCTTTCGACCCCTCATGAGAAACGTGTTATCAAATGTCTTCATTATTATATTGTACATAGACTGTATTAGTAATATAAATGATATGGCATGTATGGAGACGACTTACACTGAAGACAAAGTTTTTGATGTCATCTCCCAAGAAGATGTGTGTAAGGAGAAGTCACCGAATGTGCAGGGAAAAGGGACCATGATGAAATGGATCTAATCGATCAAGGGAAATGCATCATATTTCTCAGCCAGTTGAAGCCTCTGGTTAAGAGACATTTTGCCAAGTGTTCAGAGTGTGGTGCAGCAACAACGATTAGACTTTAGACGTCGGGCACTGCTGTATTGTTTGTGTGGACGTGCACGAAGAACATCCGCCACAGTTGGTCTTGGGGTACTCAGCTAAATACGCAAAGATATTTGCAGGAAATATTTGGGCTGCTACCTGTTTGTTGTTGAGTGGCAACAGTTGGACTAAGATGGCCATGTTCTGTCAGTTCATGAACCTGGACTTCACTGCTTTAAGTCTTTCTACAGGTAACTAATAGTGTTTTTTTTATTTTGAAAGAAATGTGTGTGTGTCTAGCAGATATGCTGATAATCGCCATCGTTTATCTCGGCATAAAATTGTTGTTGGTTGACTGATTGCATCTTAATTGCTATTGGATTCCCGTAAAAGATAACTGTCTTTCCATCATATATTGGACACCGTTGATGAATTTTATTCATTGATTCTCATTTGGTTTTCAGCATGCAACGGAAGTATTTGCACAAGGTGATACAAGCAAAATCGGAAGCCACGCAGAACGAACTGTGTGAAAAGGTCAAGTCGGTTGACCATGTTGTCCTTTCGGGCGATGGAAGAAATGATTCCCTGAGCACAGTACAAGCTACTACACGTATTCCCTGTAGCAGGAACGTCTTGGGGCGATAATTGCTTGCAAAGTTGTTGAGAGCTGTGATTAGTGGAAAATCGAGTTGCCGCAAGGGGTGAGAAGCAAATTGGCGCCGTCACGTCTCCAGAACGAGGTGAACAGATACTTCTCAATAGACAGGTTGGATCAGATAAAGCAACAAAGGAACACAAAGTGCGATGCGCTGAACCGCAGTGTCACTATATGCACACCAAAAATCACAACATATACAAGAAATTATACTATATTAATTTGTGTCATTCGGCAACCAATTCGTTAACACACAGCACTGGAAAGTCACCGAGATTGTTGTAGACTGGTTGTATTTCTGGGAAAAGTGAATTCTAGAAGCATTTTTGAGGAAAAGCAGGCAAACCACTTTTTCTGGGGTAGTTTTTCACGCTGAACACGAATCTGTTGTTTGCCGAGCCCAAAAATGCCTAATAAGGTCACTAATTAAGGGTCAAAGGTCAATGAGTGCAAAATTCAAAATTTTTCAGAAAATGATTTATGTGACATACTCTATCAAGATATGTAACTTATTTGACAATATCGTGCATAGTAAGGTTCATACAGGCTTTCAAAATGTGAGAATAAGAGGAAAATGTGAAAGAAAAACAATGCTATTTTGTGGATATCTCTGTATTGGAGCAACTTTTAGTTGTTTAACTTACTGTTCCCTTTCGCTTTCATTTATGTGACTACATGCCACAAGTGAAATGGTTTGACTGACTCCTATCCATAAGTCATTGCAAACCAATTTTATCCTCAATTTTTAATTGCACACTGAGACTTATTAGCCTCCTAATTAAGGTTAAAGGTCACCAGGTGCAAAGTAAACTCATGATGCAAACAACTGTTCCGACAGTCAATCGTACATATACAATGTAAGTGTTTTTATAGCTCAATTAAATCGGATGCTACTGCAATCTGTCTGACCAATTAATTGGGTCAAGGAGAAGAGCTTGTTCACTGTGAAACGACACCCTCCACCCATTCCAACCCCCCTCACCCCACCTCCTGCCCCACCACAACCTTCCCCGACCTGCCAATGTCTAATTTACTTCGCCGTGTTTCGACATGGTATTTCTGCAGCATTGCAGTTGCAGGCATCAGTGCACAACTGGCTCCCCCCACTTCCGACAAGAGCAACTATTAGTACTGCAACCTTTTGTGCAACTACACTGCACAATCTCTCTGCATCCCTTTGGAATTGGAGGCAAGGTTGTAAGGACCGGTGACAATTTACCTCCGGCATCAATAAGTTTCCATCCACATTCAGTTGGTGGTGGCAGGGATGGCATTCTCTCCAAATGACACTTTGGTAGTTTGCTCGTTCTATGTGAATTTTGCAGCGTCGCTAGATGGAGGGAGGGACTCCGTTGCATGACGTTTGCTGAAGAGCTTTACCCCAGCTTGACTACAGTTCTCCGGTGGTGCCTTGTAAAAGTGGGTTTTGACGGTGTCGGAAACTTGCCAAGATCTTTGAGAAGACTGTCATGTTCAAGGAAGATATCCCACTCTGTTTTCTTTGAGTGTCTTGAGAAAAAGGACGCCGTGTCGCATCCTGTTAAACTGTGAAAAATGCCGTTAGTATCGCTGAAAGGGTAAATGTCGTCCTGGGTATATACAAAGATTACCCAGGATCTCAATCTTCACTAAAACAATACCCTGGGTGTACTTTCGGTAGCCGAACATCACCCAGGATCGTAATGTGACACCTGGATTCGAGGTTGTCTCGCCCGTGGTCACGTGGCCGCCTGATGAATGTCATGAACAGATACACTCAACAAGTACGCGGCACGAGACCGTGAGATTCCACGGGATTTCTAAATAGGACTCGTTCCTGGGCACTGATTGCGGATGCTGGGTGATGTTCGGCTAGCGAAAGTACACCCAGGGTATTGTTTTAGTGAAGACTGAGATCTTGGGTGATCTTTGTATTTTCCCAGGACGACATTTACCCTTTCAGCGTTAGTATCTCATAGACATGATCGGCAAGTCCAAGTGCCCTCCTTATTCCATGCGCGGGAACATACTTCGGTTTCTTCATTGTTCCCGCTTTCATCCAAAGCTAAGTGCAAGACGTTCTACCGACGTTGGCGACCAACAACACCAAGACATCTGTGTCGGGAGCTACGACCACAATGTTTGGTGCGTCTGTTTGAAGACAGTGTAGAATCATTCTAGAATCCGCCTCCTCATGATTGAAGATAGAGACGTACCACTATACCCAACAAATGGCCGGACTTTCTTGCATCAACTGAAAACAAGGCAGAGCTTGCTCAGTTCCTGTCAAATGCTCTCACAGCTGCGGCGCCCCCAGATAAAGTGGCTGTTGTTGTTTGGGGTTTTGCTTCTGAAACAGAAGTCAAGAGTTCAGACCCTGTGGGACGGACACTACGTTGCTATAGAGCAATCATGAGGAGGCGGATTCTGGAATGATTCTACACTGTCTTCAAACAGACGCACTGAACATTGTGGTCGTAGCTCCCGACACAGATGTCTTGGTGTTGTTGGTCGCCAACGTCGGTAGAATGTCTTGCACGAAGCTTTGGATGAAAGCGGGAACAATGAAGAAACCGAAGTATGTTCCCGCGCATGACATAACGAGGGCACTTGGACTTGCCAATCATGTCTAGGAGATACTAACGGCAATTCACAGTTTAACAAGATGCGACACGGCGTCATTTTTCTCAAGACACTCAAAGAAAACAGAGTGGGATATCTTCCTTGAACATAACAGTCTTCTCAAAGATCTTGGCAAGTTTCCGACACCGTCAAAACAGGTCATAGAAGATGCTGAAAGGTTCATATGCCACTTTTACAAGGCACCACCGGAGAACTGTAATCAAGCTCGGGTAAAGCTCTTCAGCAAACGTCATGCAACGGAGTCCCTCCCTCCATCTAGCGAGGCTGCAAAATTCACATAGAACGAGCAAACTACCAAAATGTCATTTGGAGAGAATGCCATCCCTGCCACCAGCAACTGAATGTGGATGGAAACTTGTTGATGGTAAATTGTCACCGATCCTTACAACCTTGCCTCCAATTTCAAAGGGATGCAGAGAGATTGTGTAGTGTAGTTGCACAAAAGGTTGCAGTAGTTGCTCTTGTCGAAAGTGGGGGGAGCCAGTTGTGCACTGATGCCTGCAACTGCAATGCTGCAGAAATACCATGTCGAAACAGGGCGAAGTAAATTAGACATTGGCAGGTTGGGTGTGTTGTGGTGGGGTAGGAGGTGGAGTGGGGTGGGGTAGGGGGTCACAGAGAACAAGCTCTTCTCCTTGACCCAATTAATTGGTCAGACAGATTGCTGTAGGATCTGATT
>NMRB01002843.1:47932-60904 GCA_002633025.1 Notospermus geniculatus
TTAAAGCGGACCCGAAACCCCAAATGCTTTCCTCGCTTAATAAATACTTTTTCGGAGTCACAACAGCACCATGTTCAAATTAACACGGCCTTTCTGATATGACATACACGTATGTAGAAGATATCGGGTTAAACTACATTCATTGCTCCTTCGGGGAAGTTCGTTTTTTCATCGCGTAACGTCGTGAAAACTGGGAATCCCCGAATCGAGTGACGTCACACGTACTTTTTTCGGCAGCGTTGTTCTTTTGTTTGTTGACGTTCGCCAGCTGATTGGCACTTCGCACTCTGCGATCGGCATCAACGTCCTCACTTTTTTTCCTCGATTTTTTATTGAGTCATGGTTTATTGTGCAGTGACCGGGTGCAAGAGCCACTCGGGGATCAGAGGAATAAGTTTCTTCAGTTTTCTTAATAATAAAAGGCGCAAAAGTCTATGAATAGGCCTACGGCGATGCCGTGGTAGGGGAGCAAAAATGCCGACGGCAGGCGAGGCCTATCGCGCATCGGCCGCTCGGACGTCCCGAATTTAATATTTATTGGTTCGATCCATTTCGAAAACTCACACGGATATTATTTTAACATGTACAGCTGACCATATTGCGTCATTGCCTCCCCCCATAAAGCCCAATAATTGAGAATAAGTACCACAAAATCGCATTTCGAGTCGCCGCAGGCCGCTGCGCGTTACTGACGGCTGTATGGCAGCACGCTGTGCATCGCGTAGTGTAAATTTCACTGACCGAGCAGTGCTGAGCTGAGGTCATGGAGGTGGATCCGTCGATGTCGGAGACTTTGCACGAAAAAGGAAGATAGTAGGCCTACTCGACAGTGACGAAACTATGAAGGGATTAAGGGCGGAGCTAGCTTGTTATGGCCTGGGGGCAAAATAAATTGGAGTATGGAGTGGAGGGCGAAGGATCGATTCGCAGAGATCTGGGGGGGGCCTTGACTTCGATGCATTTTCCCCATATCTGACTGACATTTGAACACAACACTAGGGCCTAGAGGAACCCTACTCACTACCTCATAGGTTTCACTAGTGGTTAAAACTACTAGTATTGAATTGAAAGGAACATTCAGGTCCTGATCAATTTCCCCCACAAAAGGCATCCATTGTATAGGACCTGACTAGGCCTACTGTGTGCTGGCCTCTGTCGCAGTTATGATGCCCATTGAAAATGCAGCCAGGTCTGCCCTTCCTTGATCTTTCACGATCACAAAGCCAAGGGCCTACCTCTTCTTTTTTGGCATTGACTGAAACCTTTGCAGAATGTGAGGATGCCATTGCCAGTGGTCTGGAAGATGGTGAAGCACTGCACAGTGGGCAGTATTCTATCCAAAAGCAAGAGGTGGAGGACAGTCGCCAAGGAAAGGAAAGTAGGCCTAGATGCGACATTTAATGGTATGTTGAGCATAACGAATGGGTATATGAAAATCATGGTCAATTGTGTCACTGTCTGAGTGGCGACTTGTGACAGAAGGAAAGAGAACACGATCCTCTGAGGAACCAAATAAAGTCAGATATACGATATACCATTTATTTATCTCACTCAAAGAGGAGATTCATCAGTCAACTACTAGGATGTACAGTCATGGACATAGTTTATCTACACCTGGGGCCGTATGCATAAAACATCTTAAGTGTAAAATTTCCCTTATCTTTTTGTTTGGAACAATAGTTTAAGGGAAATTTTACACTTAGATGTTATGCATACGGCCCCTGATACTTTGAATATTTCAAATACTTCTGGGCCAATTTTAACACTCAGTCGTTTGTTCCATATGAATGTAGGCCTACATCTTGTTGATGAAACAAAGCCCAAAATCATAAGTTACCTTACAAAATACAACCAAGAGATCAGAGGTTACTAGTATCGTTATAAAAACAACAAATTTATCTAATGACATCAAATTTTCCTACAAACAGGAAAATCTCAAATTATCAAAATTTTGATAATCTCAAATATGTCAGCAACCACTCAACAGACTTTGATGAAACAAAGCCCAAAATCATAAGAGTGTCTAATTTTGACAAATAGTGTCTAATTTTGTACAGCAATTTTCGGACATTTCATGAAGTATACCGGTAGTCTTCTTTGGACACACTGTATTTAAAAGTATCTTGATCCTCCTACTGGACCTTCTTTCTAGATAGATGTATTCGTACATGGACTTCTCCAAAACCCACTGGTCAAGGCAATTACCGGTACTATGAAAACAGCACATGGATCTAGGCCTACGGGCCTAGCCGAAATGCACATTTCACTTTTTATGAAAACAGCAGTGTGTACCAAACAATTCAATTGGATTTTTAGAGCCTATTCAATTAATTTCCTAAATTTGGGACTGAGACAATTCAATTCAATTATTTTGGAGATGGAACTTCGCCAAAAGTATAGGCAGGCCCTACACTTTACAGTCGATTATATGCGAGTCGTCATGAATGGACAGGGCTGGCATGCTGCCATGCACGTGTCAGTCAGTCGTGTGTCATGTGTGCAGGTGTGTAGGCTAGGCTAATTTTGTGCATGTGTGTGTGTTTGCATTTTGCAAGACTCGGAGCTCTCTGTGGCTCTCAGACTCTGATCTGTGGCGTTCATCATCTTCAGCAAAGCAGATTCACTCTCTTCAGAACTGTCAGATCGATCTTCATGAACTAGATCTAGGGCTCAACACTCAACTCCCCAAAACACCAGCTCAAATCATCATTATTCTCAGAGTCCATGGAGTCACTCGACCATGTCGACGAGTAAGCGGTCGCCATTGCTGGTTACTGCGCTTTGGCTGATCTTCGCTCCAGCACCGAAAAAGCACGTGTGACGTCACAAGCTAGCCCTAGCGGCCGAAACTATAATTACGTATGAAAAGCGGCGGGAAAAACGGGCGGTCGCCCAGCTGCGATAAAACAACGTTATATCTTCGGAGTAACGCGGAAAAAATTGAAATTAGTGACGTTTTTGATGTTTTTATATCAACTTGATTTATTCCAATAGGTTTAATGCGAATTAGCATCCGTTTCAGGTCTGCTTTAAGTAGGTCACTAGGTCATGAAAGAAGGTCTTAAAAAGGTCTTAATTTTGACCTCAAGGCAATTTTGAAAAAATGCTTTTAGTGTTTTTCTTCCGATGCTTGTGTCTTTATTTTGCCCTATAGGCCTACCTCAATTCAACCGAGTGAATACCTGAGTAAACGTAATCAGACATTAGTCTGTTAGTTCAGTGGTGTTTGTTTGGAAGAGTCATTCTTGGACAATGAGTTGATTCATGCGTAGGCCCAATTAGCTTGGTCCTTGGGTGAGGTGTAAATTAAGATGACAATCCAAGAAGATAAGACAAGTCTTTCCCTGTACTGCCTCGCATCCCCAGAGGTCTGTTTTGATGCTTCATTAGGTCTTAAATTTTGCCGATACTTGGTCTTAAAAAGTCTTAAAAAAGGTCTTAAATTTGGTGCTCCAGAGGCTGCAGACACCCTGATTGTTTATCTGACATGATTGATACTAGTATTTGGTCGATGTCTGTTCTGACATGATTGATATTTAATTATTGATAGGAATTTGTGTATTCGGTTGATATTATTTGTGCAGGGCTTGAAAAATTCTCTGGAGCCTACATGCCAGTCGGGCAACCTGTACTTTCCGTTTTCAGGTTTTTAGCTCAGCTGACCAAAGGTCAGCGGAGCTATTCATATGTATACTGAGTGGCGTCCGTCTGTGTGTGTGTCTGTCTGTCGTCCGTTAAACTGGCACGTTTCCCAACCGCAAGGCCCAGGATCATGAAAGTTGGTGGAGAGGTAGGCCCTAGGAAGGACTCGAAACAGAACCAAAAATTTTTGCGATTTGACCCATATTATGCCCCCCAGGGGGCAATTTGCGCAAAACGAAATATCTCAATATCTCAGCATCTGTGATAAATATGTCGACCAAAAGTGATGGAATAGATAGGTTGATATTTTCTACATCATTTCAGAGGGAAAATAATGTTAGATCTGTCCACCAGGGGGTGCTATTCAGCAAAATCAAAAACAGGGGTATTTGAATTTCCCGCACTTCAAAGTTCCCAGAGTGACTCTGTATTAACTGGTGTCCTGTCCACCTATGCAGCCAGTGGTAACAATGAGACTGGCCTGATACTATGTTGATTAGTTAACAAAAAGGCCACCATGCTTTTCATCACTTGAGAAGTCCAACGTGCTGTTTTATCGTGACTATCTTTCATCAGGTAAGGTCACATACTTGAACTCATTCTTTTAAGTGGGGTAACAGTCTTAAATTCCTAATTGGTAACTTTGATCATTCAAACAGGTAGATTTGAACAGTCTATGGAGCATGCATTGACACAAGATGATGATCAACCTCACCACCATGATTCATGGCATGAGAGTGCTGTGGTCTCACTAAACAGTGGGCGGGCATCCAGGCAACCGAGTAGCTTTACCCTGTTCATACCTCATGTGTTGATATTCATGTTATAGCAAGGAACTAAGCCTGGCAAGGTTTTATGAATTATTTACCGGTTCCATTAAGATCTATCTTGATGCACCAAGAATTTTTTGCAGGCCTATTATCTGGTATTAACCCTTCCTCACCTGTGACCCAGTAGGTCTCATAATGATAGCTATCTCAATTCATATGATAAATAAAAAGTCAATTTCCAGAATGTTTGCAAATTTTTGACCCCAAGCGGGGTCTTCTTCAGGCTGGAACTTTACAATACGAAATTCTAGAAACTCTAGAACTGTTCTAGAGTTTCGTATTGTAAAGTTCCAGCCTGAAGATGACCCCGGTTGGGGTCGAAAATTCGCAAACATTCTGGAAATTGACTTTTTATTTATCATATATTGTGTGTCAATTTTTGTGCTTGCCTTCTCTTTGTATCTCAATTCATAAGTGATATATTAACCCCTTCCCACAAAATGGCTCTGATATGATACAACATGTATCATCTCGATTCATGAAGTCATATTAACCCCTTCCCACCCAATGGGTGTAATACGCCATCCATCTCGATTCATCCAGGGATATTAACCCCTTCCTACCCAAGTGGTCTGATAAAGATATCTTTTTCGATTCATGAAGTGATATTAACCCCTTCCCACCCAAGGAGTGTAATACGATATCTATCTCGATTCACCAAGCGATATTAACCCCTTCCTACCCGAGTGGTCTGATGCATTCCGAGCGCTGCAGTTCTTGTTCTTGCTTTCAGCCTCTTGAGTTGGTAGGTCATAGTCAGCTGAGCGCAAGGCCCATGGGCCTCTTGTTTTTTCCTTAGGTATCCCTTCACCTTAATGGTACTGTATAAACTGCAGACCACCAAATTATGTCTAGCGGAATTCCGCGTTTTCTCCATGCCGAGTGGGGCCAGTGACATTGTGCCGTTCAGCTGGCTGCATAAGCTCAAAGATAACCGCTATTGTTCCTGCTATTGGCCAACATCAATCAATATTAGAAACCTTGTGATTAGCTGCACAAAGCCAAAGGAGACATGACCAGAATACGATGTGAAAGTCATCTTTAACACTGGTGAGTTACATGTAAAGCACCACAATTTTAGTTCTAAAATACTGGTAATGTAACATTTTATTCAGCAGTTTGTAATTTAGAAGAGTCTGAATCAATGTTCTACCCAGGCTTTCTCCACTTGTCAACAATTTTGCCACCATCATGAAAGTAATCTCGAAACATCTGTGCAGATGTTGCCCTTTACAGATATTTTTCTGATAAAGTATACATGTATTTCCCTGTCTTTCGGTACACATACTGGCGTGAAAGAATGCAATTATCTGTCATGCATGTGTTATCATACCATTCTCCCGTTACAGATAATGAGCTACAAATGCAAAATCTGCGAGGAGAGGGGGCCAAAAGACGCCCTCATCACACATGTGATGCAGGAGCATCTCGATGAAAAGGAATGTCCTTTCATCTGTATGTAAGATTGACGGTACACGGTTCCCCAATCGGAATGCGGCTGGTCGACATTTTAAGGAGCAGCATCCAAAGTTGTTGGAAGGACGGTGCCTTCACTCAGTCTGTGAAGCGCACCAGGCGGAGGTGGAATGCCACGCTGACAAGGAAGTACATCTCGTCGCAGCCATGCGAGTGTACTGCATTCTCGTCCCTGTCCTTCAAGCAGCCAAGATGTGCAACCCCACCAGCCAAGCGGCCAAGGTGTCCGACGCCACCAGCCACGACGTCGCCACCAAACCAAGGACGCCGTGCAAGGAGTGGGGTCGTTGCCCACAACCCCCACAATTCACCGTAGATGACATTGTCAAAGACCTACAGGGTGACACTGGCACTGTCACCTGTACGGGATCCGCAAGGCCACGTCGAACTTAACAATCCCACGTTTTTGCCATACGGGCATAGTCGCAATTTATTGGGAGCAGTATGAAAGTTGCAGACCAACTCTGNTCTGATAAAGATATCTTTTTCGATTCATGAAGTGATATTAACCCCTTCCCACCCAAGGAGTGTAATACGATATCTATCTCGATTCACCAAGCAATATTAACCCCTTCCTACCCGAGTGGTCTGATGCATTCCGAGCGCTGCAGTTCTTGTTCTTGCTTTCAGCCTCTTGAGTTGGTAGGTCATAGTCAGCTGAGCGCAAGGCCCATGGGCCTCTTGTTTTTTCCGTAGGTATGCCTTCACCTTAATGGTACTGTATAAACTGCAGACCACCAAATTATGTCTAGCGGAATTCCGCGTTTTCTCCATGCCGAGTGGTGCCAGTGACATTGTGCCGTACAGCTGGCTGCATAAGTTCAAAGATGACCGCTATTGTTCCTGCTATTGGCCAACATCAATCAATATTAGAAACCTTGTGATTAGCAGCACAAAGCCAAAGGAGACATGGCCAGAATGCGATGTGAAAATCATCATTAAGACTGGTGAGTTACATGTAAAGCACCACAATTTTAGTTCTAAAATACTGGTAATGTAGATGACATTGTCAAAGACCTACAGGTGACACTGGGCACTGTCACCTGTACGGGATCCGCCAGGCCACGTCGAACTTAAGAATCCCACGTTTTTGCCATACGGGCATAGTCGCAATTTATTGGGAGCAGTACGAAAGTCGCAGACCACCTGTGAGGAGTCGACGGCATGCCTCCTTCCTGTAATCGAATTTGTTCATGGCGAGAATGAACGATTAGCCGAAGTACATCGCCAAAATGCCGAACTAAACGTTATGCTCGATCGTCTGACAGGACTGATTGGTGAGGGAAATTAGCTTGCTCAGGAGCGAAATCGTTTGCTCGAAGAACTGTCTAAGTCTTCCCGCCCCATTGATCAAGCTGTAGTGGAGGTAAGTGTTCTCCACGGGTTTTGCTCTAACAGGGGCGGAGATGGGCCTGGTGCCGAAGGCACCGCGCGAGGAATCAAAGGCGCCTTCTGGCGGGGGGTGGGGGCCCTCCCCAGCGACATTTAGATTTTAGGTGTTCTGAGATGCGTTTTCTGAGCATCTGAGATGCATAATTGAGCGATCTAAATCATAAATATTAAGGCGGATGAATTTTTAAGAGGGGCGGACGAATTTTCAAGAGGGGCGGGCCGTTTTTAAGAGGGGTGGATTTTGCCGTCGGTATTTTTGAGAATACCTGCTGAATGAACTGTAGTGGAGCAGCTAAATGTGATTTTGGGCCAGAATCGTTCAGTTGATGATACAAGCATGCAATTTGGTATGAATATTCTCTCCAAGTAACTGTTTAAGAAAAAAGTGCTAGTCATTAAAAAAACAATATGGCCGTCATTTTTGCAAGATGGCCGCCAGCGCACGGCCATAAACCATAAAACCATTCTTCTTTGTCCTTTTATTTCCAATTTTTGTCCCTAAAATGGACTGCTAATGCTGGGATAGGCGATAGGGAAAAGTATTGCAAACAGAATACTTATGGACAGAAGTTACCTGCACACAAGCTTTCAAATTCAAAATTATAACCAAAGCATTAACAGAACGTAAGAAGTCCGAATGGCGTTATTATAATTCAATACTGAATGGTATTGTAATTCAACTGACAATACAGAATAATATTTCGGCAAATTTAATTTGCAAAAAACCACCTCAGTTGAGGCGAGAAGCAAATTGCAACTATGCGGCAGTCTCAATGGAATCATAGCAAGATAGCATTCAATCCTGAAATCAGTACCGCTTGTGAAGCACCAGATTTAAAACCTTTTGGACTTTTTAAGGCAAAGTATATGCAAGACCTCCTTATACTTATATGAAGGACCTGAACAGATACCAGAAGGGTTTCCGGAAGTAAAAAATGATAAATTATGAATTTGGTCAAGAAGGGTAATATTTGGGGGGCTGGGGCAATCCCAAAGGACGAATATGATTTTATAAGTCAGGATGTACATGACATTTCCTGGAATTTTCCACAAAATCTTAATTTTACAATGTAAGACTTTGTAAGGCTTTGACCTAGTACGAACCCTGTGAAATAGCCTACTATCCGGAGTAACATGACGAAATGTTGTTGGCCGCTCACGTGACTGCTGTCATAAAATCCTATACAAGGAAACTTACTTGAGGTACAATATCAAACTTTGTACACAAACAATATTTTGGTTTGCACTTCAGGTAGTATCAACAGCTGGTGAATTCAGCAACGAACCCAAGTCAGCTGATTGCAAGGTTCTTACGGGAATTCATCCCAGATGAGAAACTGGGCAACTACAGCGTAAAAGGGGGTGTCAGGAAGGGAGTCAGGAAGGAGCCTCTTCCTGATAACATGGTCGAGGCCATTCGGACAAGTTTTCCCCGAAGCGACATCAGGAGACATGACCAATGAAATATTCAATAAAGTGTGTAGACGTTACACAAAGAAGGCTACAGAGTGAAAAAAGGAATTTCACAGTGCATGTCAAATGTAAATAAACAATGAATTTCGTGGCCCGCGAAAATACCCGTGATACATTGATTGTCTTTAAAGATGCCACTGACAAGAATATTGAGAAGGCAATAAGTGAATGGTTCCGCATGGCAAGTGACCGAAATGGTGGCAGAACGCGACGGGAGGCAAAAAAGAGGGCAAACTTAGCCCAATCGCAGCCTGGAACTGAGGAGTAGTAAGAGACAGTGTGTGAAGCGTTCCGTGAAAGATACCTATTTGTCCGGCACCAAACGTAAAGGCAGGTAGGCCCCAAAGATCACACAGGGTGGTGCAATTCGGTCTGCGTATCCTGTGCAAAGATGAAGACGAAGGAACCGTCAGTAACCCTTGTAAAAGGCAATGGAAGCAGGTTAAATCTCCTCTTGGGGATAAGAATGGCATCATGGCGGCGCTGCAGGAGGATGTGCTGAAGAATGCAGTGGACGATTTTAATGCCATTTTGAGGACAATGCGGCGGGAAGAGCAGGGACCACTTTTAACTCTGTCTCTGACAAAACCTAACATGCTTAAGGCAGCTTCTCACAGACGCAGCAGGCCGCCTTTAGCAGCGACAGGCACAGCAGACAGCACCACCAGCAGACCGTGTACATCCTGATGTGCATGATGGCCGAGGCATGAATTTGAATTTGTATGATGATGATGATGATGATTTCACTTCACTCACAAAATTAACNCATGGAGCCACCATGAAGCCTTGGCCGATTACTGATGTAACCCCTGATGTCTCAGCTGATCCTGGCCCCGATGAAGTAGATGAATCTGACCCGCATGAAGAAATCTCAACTGAACCGGACATGGTCCCTGGAGATCTTCCATTGGCCACGACAGCAGACGCCCTGTCTCATCCGGGCGATACGGACAATTTCCTTCAGGAGTGTAGACCGAGCAGGGTCAAACGACGACCGAAAAGATACGAAGACTAGTAGCCTAACATTTCCTTTATTCATTGCAGCACCATGGTTAGAAGTTTCGTGTGTACGAATTGTGGCGAGAAGTTTGAGCTTTATGCATCACCCGCCTGCCGATCTCATCGAGCCTACTGTACCTTGACGCCGAAGATTCCCTGTCCCCTGTACGAATGTCAAGAGAAGTTTTCCAGCCTGCGAAGCGCAGAGCTACACGACGCCGAAGAGCATTGCCGAAAAGTCCCTTGCCATGTTCCCTTTTGTAACATGAGGTTTCCGACGACTGCTGATTTTGTACGGCACTTTACCCGAACGCACCAGCACGAAATCATAGAAGCGGAGATGGCAGAAGCTTGCCCTGACGACAACTCTTCGATCGACGGCGATTTGGCTGCTTGCGGCGACGCTGGTGTCATTAGGGCTGTTTTCGGAACTGATATCTCCTGTCATCATGATAAGGCGGCGGAGGAAGGAGACCTTAGCCATACAGCTGATGAATGTGATGAACAAACTTTCCGTCAAGATTTGCCGCCTCTTACCAGGAATGTGGAATTTCCCTGCAGTCTAACTCCTCTGCTAAAGAAGACTGAACAATACAAGCGGGAGACAGTCAAGACTTTCACGGATGGACGCACAGAACGCACCATCGAGACTTGGATGTTCGGCATCTAAGCTTCACAGCAAAAGACGAGCCGCCATGATTCATCACCCTTGAACCTGTATCGTCCTCATAATAAATGAATAACTACCTTACGTCGTCGTCACTACGTACCCTTATCGCCACCTTTCTGATCTTAATATCATTCAGCCGTCGAAATAAGTCCTCTTCTCGTTCTTCTTCCTCTACAGATGAAGTTTATGAGCAGCCAAGTGGCAGTCCCCGAGAGGGTGGTGTGCAAGTACTGCGACAAAACATTTTCGTCGAGAAAATCGATGGAAAATCACCAGCGAAACAGCTGTCTGAAGCGCACCCTTGTGAAGGACAAGCCGTCCAGGTCGTCTACTAAGTCAAGGTCTCCAGACCGGGCCAGGGGCAGCTCGTCAACCTCCATGGTGAACATTTATGGTCCCGACGGTACTATCTTACCGGAAGTCCTGGATAAAGTCAGGGATTTCGAATCTAGGAAGAAGAAGGAGAAAGCATCAGCGACCAAGAACCATGCGAATGGAAAGAAAAGTAGTTCGGAGAAGAAAAGTAAAGAAAAAAAGAAAGATCCACCTGCCACAAAGAGCGTCTCACCTAATGACATCGGCGACGAAACTGAGGTGCAGATCGTGGACCCCGAGGACCAACCTGTTGTCACTCCTGTTCCCCCTAAGTCGGACCAGGTTGCCACGGCGGCTCAGCATGATGAAGACACCATCATCTTGGAGATCCCTGACGCTACCGGTACTCGTACTTCTGAAGTCCATGTGGTGCCACCGCCCGTGGAAGTCGTCGATGCTACCAAGATCCCAGCCACTCAGCCTCCAGATATCGAGGATCCCGTACCTCTGTTTGGGTCCCCTGTCAGAACCCAACCTTCCCCTGTTTTCCTCCACGGGAAGGTCCCATCCACTCCGTCTGAGGGGTCCCGCTGATTGTGACAGCAGAAATGTGGTCTACTGCATCACATGTACCAGATNCACCACCTGATTTCGAATCCGTCGTCATCATCCCGTGGACGGAGGTACCACTAATGTCTCCCCTACCTATAACGTCGCCCTTGCCTGTAGTCATCCCTCCAGAGGCCAGTTCCACGCCGCAGCTTACCACTAAGTACCAATACAGCAGCCCATCCTACGATGGTTGTTCTTATGACTCACTGGAGTATGTACCTAGAAGTAAAGTTATAAAGACCACGGTGCTGTCCCACCCTTCTTCTGTCGAGATCGCCGCGAAATCAAGTTCCACCTCTAGAGTTCCGGCACCGCACAAACGTCCATCAGCTCCTCCAGCTGGGCCCATCCACATGCCGCAGACACCTGCCACCCCTTCGTCCACATCTACGAACCTGTTTGACCAGACTATGCCGTTGCGATTCACTAGAACTACCGAGACGAAGGGAGACTCCAAGAAAGTAACAGAAGAGTGGGTATATCAGTGTTGCCACCCTGGTTGTCCATACTCCCTTCAATAGACTGGAATCGTCATCACCGTCCAAATTTCCACTCCGTCCGAAAGAAACTGTCTCCAACACCGTCTACATGGCCTCACTCCTGACGGAGTCGCTGTATGACGTTTTGGCTAAAGGTCACATGATGAAAACAGGACCTCTACGTTATACTCGTCGGCAACCCGAGTAAGCCTTTGATGTGTCGGGTGTAATTAGCGCACGGATGTGTTTGTTTTGGCAATATTGACCCAGGAAAATGATCGCGCCTGAGCCTAATATCTCTTTTGGTACTGGTCATATAAGTCCAGAAGTTGCTTTATTCTTTTTAGAATGACTTTGTTATTAGAAAAACATTTTAAAATTTTGAAAACGACCCAGAAATAAGGAATTTGAAACGTTTGAAAAGTTTTATCATGAGTCATCGGCCAAATTTTCCGTCCGCCATCTTGTTTGGCTGTTCCCGCAAATACCTGAACGCCCTTCATCGACCGTCAGGCATGTCAGGCAAATATTTGTCATGTTTGTTTGCGGGATTGCCCCTTAATTGCCGTGGTACTCGACGATGTATGTGGGTCAATTGGTCATTGTTTGATGTGTTTAGAAATTCGATTCCATCTCATTAAAATAAAGTTTACCAACGTGCCAACACCGCCAGACAAGAATTAAAATCTGTTGTGGCCAGCACCAGTAGAGTCCTCTAATAAAAATTTTACCTTATTACTTCAGTCATAAGATCGAGATGCACAACTTTGTCTTGGCATTTCATCATTTGCGCTGCTCTTGCTCAGCAAACTATTCCTAATCAGCAGTGACAGTTTCGACGGAACATCCATCTACTTCAGACGGCCTGACGATGTTTTGGCGGGAAACCCTGTGTTACCAGACCTGTATGACGTATTTATACTGCATCATCCAATAAGTGAGAGATACCACACTGGGATTCCCCTGACATCATTCTGGAAACTATATTTAGCACACCATGTGCAATTCATGTTCATGATTTGAAACTTGGCATACACACGTTGCCGTTTCTGAATAGCTTTTGTAATACTCCTTGAGAATTTGA
>NMRB01002843.1:70999-82421 GCA_002633025.1 Notospermus geniculatus
GACTGGGCATCCGCTCAATCAAAGCGAAGTGGCTGGCATGATCACCTTAGAAATGACTGTCGCAGCTGGACGAAGTGCTCGGACCTCGTGTACCATAATGAGGAAATCTATCGTTTCCATTCTGCTTCAGTTGAACCTTGGTGTTGAAAACGAAAGGGATCTGGCTCGTCTGATGAAGCACTCGGAAAGTATGCAGAAAAGCGTCTACGATATCGGTACTTTCGACCAGAATATGGCACGAATCAGTAATTTAGTTTGGAAGAGTGTTCTCCGGACAAGACTTGAACGATCATGACCATACCAGACAGGAAACTTTTCCAACCTAGTGGCCCTTGGCTTTCCTAAGGTGCACCTAACTTGTCACAGGAATCTTTACTGAGTTTTCGTGTGGAACAGAAGCGGCGTAAAATATCCTTACAGATGACGACCTCCAGGTATATTATGTATTTAATTCGCTTTCTTTTGCAGAACGACGCACCAGCTTTTTTTTCATCAAGAAGAGAGACAAAGACGACAGAATCGTCGGCCATCGCCACTGTACACAGTGATCAACATACTTTCTAGTACTGGTACTTTCGACCAGAATATGGCACAAATCAGTAATTTAGTTCGGAAGGTGTTGTCCGGACAAGGCTTCAACGATCATGACCTTACCAGACGGGAAACTTTTCCAACCCAGCGGCCCTTGGTTTTCCTAAGGTGCGCCTAACTTGTCACAGCAATCACAAGTTTTCGTGTGGAACGGAAGCGGCATAAAATATCCTTACAGACGACCTCTCTTTCTTTTGCAGAACGACACACCAGTGATCAACATACCGGTATTTGTGACAGCCCGCCGCTTGTTAGCCCGCTGTCTAAAGTAAGTCGACAATCGTGGCTTTCACAGGTCAGCTATAAGAAAAATAACAATCTTATATCGTGCAATTTTATGTAGAATTACTAAGGGATGGATATGAAAAACACACCGGGAAACACACGCAGTGGCCTTAGAAGTACAATCATGTGTATATGTTGCAAATCTCAATGAGGCTGTGATCACTGTCCTTTTTTTAATAGATGCATAATGATGGCCCAGAAAGAGAAGAAACAACCCTTTAGACAGATGGAACAACTTTCTCAATAATCCCGCAGTTAACGACCGGTAAACAAACAGTGGGAGCCACAGCATCAAAAACCGGCCATGAGGAACAAAGGGCCTCTTCCCTTGCACGACCGAGTGATAATGGCTTTTCAGACAAATATCAACCAAAGAATTGTTAAAGTAGCAGACATCCGAGCAGTTCTAGCTAGTGATGGTGAAGTCGAATCGAAAATCAAGCAATTTTTAAAAGGGAACGATATACTTCTGCTCTCCTGCGAAGGAGCTTACAGCTAGAGATGTTGACGATATGTTTGATATCCAACTCTCGGTCCGTGGAAGCAACAAAAGGAAAATCGAAATTGATCTGATTGGCTGCTGGCGGAGTTCCTGCAAGATGCTAAGTTTCTACTATTGCTGGGAATTTACCTGTCTTGGTTGTCGGATTTTACTAGGTCACAGCAAAATGTTGTCCGATTTTTTTTTGAACAGCAGGATGGTGAGTCTGCTTCATTCAGTGCAACTTTATGATGATACAGCCTACGGGACCAGGAGAAAATTTCGTCTAACTTCTACAATGTAATGGTATTCCATTATTTTTTAAATGAAGAGGTTGGACATTAAACTGATTGATGTTGTTTCTTTTACAACGGGAGCAGAGGAATCATCCATGTTAGGTATCCGAATTCTGCTTTTGCTTGGCCAATGAATGCCGTCGTTTCAATGAAATACTGACCAATGAGCGATAGAGGATTTGTAAGTAAGAGTCAATCCAAAGTAAGGACGGCCTCTTCGGCCGGGCAGAGTTTTTTTTCTTCGAAAAATGTGCGGTGAGTCAGAAGATGCGAAGTTGTTATGAGAAGAAGCTGTGTTTCGATAGAGCTCTTGTAGACTGGTCCCCGGTCTATAAATATAAAATATATAGACCGGTACTGCCTGCGAGTTTCATGGCGTTGATTGGTCCAATTCGAAAACCAACGGACTTGCCACAATCGGTTGGAAAATCAGCCATGTGTCATTCGCTATGGCACTTTTTAAGGCTTTTGCATGCATTGGTTTCAAGGACCCATACTCAGTCTTTCGTCTGGCATTGATTATCGCTAAGGCACGCTTTGTAGCAAGCGAAAAGTGATATTTATTCACTGCAATGTTAATATTTACCAGCCGCCGCCATGATTCCTCGTTGCAACTGGAATCCGGTCCTTCATCATGTGGTTGTACGTGTTCTAAGTACAGTCATGACTGGATACTAGTCACTTCCGGCGGCAGCCAGATTTCTGCCGTCCTCAGTAGCCAGGACCGATCCTCCGCTACATCCAGCCCGCCAGCGCCACCAGCGGAGGATCGGGTACCAATCTAAGAGCTCTTGTTGTTAGTATCAGCGTTCGTGATAATGGCTGGAGTTGTGAAGATGAAAATTATGAGTGTCGGATGTATGGGGGGCAGTGACTATCATTCCAAAATCTTTGTACCGGGGAAGGGCATGTTTGATTTGTATTCTCCCTCGAGCTTGAAGAATGAATTGGACGTTGGCAAATGTGTGATCGTATTGAAAGCAACCTGGAAGGAGGAGTCTGGATATATTTGGTTAGGAGCTGATGCTCAGGTAGGATTTTGGTCTTGTTACTTTCTTCAGGGTATTGTCATTAAGAAATAGGTACATGTATATGATAATGTGGACATCGATTAACGTAGATTACATTCTCAGGGTAAACAACTTTCTCGAGTGCAATAGCCAATGCAAAACACTACTGCTGAATGTCTACTCAGTTTCAGGGACACCTTAATGTACCTCTAGGGCATGGCATTCTTGCCGGCATGTTCTTGTACAATACTAGTATTTTTTATACAATGCAAGTTGACGATCATCCCAACACCTGCATTTTCTGCTCTTCCAAGCTAGTAAACCCAATTCGTCACTTGAGCGGCTTCTACAAGTTTAATGAAGTCGCAGTAAAACATTGTAAAGGTGTATTTGCTGGAAATACACATGAAAAATCTCGGTCGTCCGACAAGTCGATTACTTCAACCGATTTACAAAAATGACGAAAGTATAAGTGTCCAGTTCAGGGATGCCATAGTTTTGTGCTGCAATTGGATAAACATTAAAAAAAGCACAAGATTGAAACTCGAAGTAATGAATATGCTCGTTACAAAGAATTGGTGAGAGAGGAGGCCCATACTCGTCCCACCGAAAATTCTACTAGTGGTAAACACGGCATAGGGGAGAAATCGTCGCTCCGAGCAAGACAACCAACAACCATCCACATCCACTGGGGAGGAGCTCGTTTGTGGCGGTGGTGATCACGATGACATGGAAAAACGTACCACGACAGGTTCCGACCAATGGGAGCAGCACGATCTCGACTCAATTGTTCTTCAGAACACGACGTACGCGAGTTTTATGCACGGTTACAGACATGTAGCGGCGGTGAAAAAAAACGTCTCGTCAGGCCCAACAAATACACAGCCAAGTCAGTAAGGTGCTCACGGTTTACGGAACAGATTTCGATGATTCTATCATAGGCGAACGAATGGAAGCTATGGAAAACGACCTGGTTTCGAAGGAGGACAAAGAGGCAAGTACGGTGAAAAATTTCCTAAATGACTTTAGCAAATTTGTCAAGTGGGCAAATTTGAAGAACAAGAATTGGATGACAGAACAGACCTAAAGGAACATTGTAGAGCAAATCCGACTATGGAATCCGTCCCTCAATCGGACAATTGCGAAAAGGAAAAACAAGAAAAAAGTGGAGCATCAGCAAGCGGCACTCACCATTTATCATATCAAAAGATACCGGTACCTGAATGGTAAACGAGCAAAGAAGGGCAGAAGTATTCTGGACCAACACTGTCATGATGATGAGCGCGTGTAACTATTTGATCATGTCACTAATACTGAATAACGCCACCAGGGCCGGACCGGTCATCAATTTGAAAATCAATGAAGTCAAAGATGGCCGCACAAATATTCATGATGATCGGCATGTGCTCAATGTACACCAGCACAAAACTCAACTTGTATACGGTGCGGCTCAATTGTCGCTGGGCAAGGAGGACTCCCGTTTTCTGATCACCTACATTGACAAGATCAGGATGCACGTCCCCAGTTCTGCCAAAACTAATGATGTTTTTGACAAATGGACTGGGCATCCGCTCAATCAAAGCGAAGTGGCTGGCATGATCACCTTAGAAATGACTGTCGCAGCTGGACGAAGTGCTCGGACCTCGTGTACCATAATGAGGAAATCTATCGTTTCCATTCTGCTTCAGTTGAACCTTGGTGTTGAAAACGAAAGGGATCTGGCTCGTCTGATGAAGCACTCGGAAAGTATGCAGAAAAGCGTCTACGATATCGGTACTTTCGACCAGAATATGGCACGAATCAGTAATTTAGTTTGGAAGGTGTTCTCCGGACAAGACTTGAACGATCATGACCATACCAGACAGGAAACTTTTCCAACCTAGTGGCCCTTGGCTTTACTAAGGTGCACCTAACTTGTCACAGGAACCTTTACTGAGTTTTCGTGTGGAACAGAAGCGGCGTAAAATATCCTTACAGATGACGACCTCCAGGTATATTATGTATTTAATTCGCTTTCTTTTGCAGAACGACGCACCAGTTTTTTTTTCATCAAGAAGAGAGACAAAGACGACAGAATCGTCGGCCATCGCCACTGTACACAGTGATCAACATACTTTCTAGTACTGGTACTTTCGACCAGAATATGGCACAAATCAGTAGTTTAGTTTGGAAGGTGTTGTCCGGACAAGACTTCAACGATCATGACCTTACCAGAAGGGAAACTTTCCCAACCCAGCGGCCCTTGGTTTTCCTAAGGTGCGCCTAACTTGTCACAGCAATCAAAGTTTTCGTGTGGAACGGAAGCGGCATAAAATATCCTTACAGACGACCTCTGGGTATATTACGTCTTTAAATTCGCTTTCTTTTGCAGAACGACACACCAGCTTGTTTTTCATCAAGAAGAGAGACGCCGATGACAGAATTGTCGGCCACCGCCACTGTACACAGTGATCAACATAGAAATACCGGTATTCGTGACAGCCCGCCGCTTGTTAGCTCGCTGTCTAAAGTAAGTCGACAATCGTGGCTTCCACAGGTCAGCTATAAGAAAAATAACAATCTTATATCGTGCAATTTTATGTAGAATTACTAAGGGATGGATATGAAAAACACACCGGGAAACACACGCAGTGACCTTAGGAGTGCAATCATGTGTATATGTTGCAAATCTCAATGAGGCTGTGATGACTGTGTTTTTTTTAATAGATGCATGATGATGGCCCAGAAAGAGAAGTAACAACCCTTTAGACAGATGGAACAACTTTCTCAATAATCCCGCAGTTAACGACCGGTAAACAAACAGTGGGAGCCACAGCATCAAAAAACGGCCATGAGGAACAAAGGGCCTCTTCCCTTGCACGACCGAGTGATAATGGCTTTTCAGACAAATATCAACCAAAGAATTGTTAAAGTAGCAGACATCCGAGCAGTTCTAGCAAGTGATGGTGATGTCGAATCGAAAATCAAGCAATTTTTAAAAGGGAACGATGTACTTCTGCTCCCCTGCGAAGGAGCTTACAGCTAGAGATGTTGATGATATGTTTGATATCCAACTCACGGCCCGTGGAAGCAACAAAAGGAAAATCGAAATTGATCTGATTGGCTGGTGGCGGAGTTCCTGCAAGATGCTAAGTTACTACTATTGCTGGGAATTTACCTGTCTTGGTTGTGGGATTTTACTGGGTCACAGCAAAATGTTGTCCAATTTTTTCTTTTTGAACAGCAGGATGGTGAGTCTGCTACTTTATGATGATATAGCCTACGGGACCAGCAGAAAATTTCGTCTAACTTGTACAATGCAATGGTATTCCATTATCTTTTAAATGAAGAGGTTGGACATTAAACTGATTGATGTTGTTTCTTTTACAACGGGAGCAGAGGAATCATCCATCTTAGGTATCCGAATTCTGCTTTTGCTTGGCCAATGAATGCCGTCGTTTCAATGAAATACTGGCCAATGAGCGATAGAGGATTTGTAAGAGTCAATCCAAAGTAAGGACGGCCTCTTCGGCCGGGCAGAGTTTTTTTTCTTCGAAAAATGTGCGGTGAATCAGAAGATGCGAAGTTGTTATGAGAACAAGCTGCGTTTCGGTAGACCTCTCGTTGTTAGTATCAGCGTTCGTGATAATGGCTGGAGTTGTGAAGATGAAAATTATGAGTGTCGGATGTATGGGGGGCAGTGACTATCATTCCAAAATCTTTGTACCGGGGAAGGGCATGTATGATTTGTATTCTCCCTCGAGCTTGAAGAATGAATTGGACGTTGGCAAATGTGTGATCGTATTGAAAGCAACCTGGAAGGAAGTCTGGATATATTTGGTTAGGAGCTGATGCTCAGGTAGGATTTTGGTCTTGTTACTTTCTTCAGGGTATTGTCATTAAGAAATGGGTACATGCATATGATAATGTGGACGTCGATTAATGTAGATTACATTCTCAGGGTAAACAACTTTCCTCGAGTGCAATAGCCAATGCAAAACACTACTGCAGAATGTCTGCTCAGTTTCATGGACACCTTGATGTACCTCTAGGGCATGGCATTCTGACGGATTAGGGATATCCCGATGAAGATTCCCTTGCCGGCACGTTTTTGTAAAATACTAGTATTTTTTATACAATGCAAGTTGACGATCATCCCAACACCTGCATTTTCTGCTCTTCCAAGCTAGTAAACCCAATTCGTCACTTGAGAGGCTTCCACAAGTTTAATGAACTCGCAGTAAAACATGTGTAAAAGTGTATTTGCTGGAAATACACATGAAAAATCTCGGTCGTCCGACAAGCCGATTATTTCAACCGATTTACAAAAATGACACAAAAGTATAAGTGTCCAGTTCAGGGATGCCTTAGTGTTGTGCTGCAATTGGATAATTAGTCCAGTAAATCTAGGAATTAACCGGGAACAAATTGCAACAGAAGGTTTTTTTGCTTTAAATGTTTTATTAGGTCACCTTGGACGTCATATCCAAAATCCCCCAAAATCGCACGGCGGGAACCCACTAAATCTGCATATTCAATTTTGTGAACTGGCTTCAACGTTGGACGCCGATGGACGCAACAACTGAGCTTTGTACAGGAGAGTGGGACCCGATGTACAGCTAACTTTGTAACGGTTGGATTTACACCCGATAAATGTATTACCAACACATAGAAACATGGTACCACGGAATCAACTAAGCCTATTCTTTGGACGTTTTAAGCGGCTACCTAATCGAAATTGACATTTTATGCATTTTGACCCATTTTTGTGTTAATTTATACAAAAAGCATCATATCTTAGTACATAACGACTAAAAACAATTGAGAATGTGTTTGTCTGGTTCCGAGGCACCGTATTTCTATTTGTTGGTAATACATTTATGGGGTGTAAATCCAACCGTTAAAAAGTTAGCTGTACATCGGGTCCAACTCTCCTGTACAAAGCTCACACTGTAAAAACGAATGGGCTCGAGGGACCCATGATTTTGTCCACTACCTGGACACGTGGGTTTGAAATGTGTTCAATGGAGAATGGGTCCATGGTGCCCAGAATATTTGTTCTTCGAGCCTGAAAGGGACAGGTCTATAGGTTCTAGTAACCCATAATGAGAGTTTCATAGGTCACTTTGGCCCATCTGCGAATGCTACCGTGGGGTGTTGGCACCCATGAGCAGCAATAGTAGATGGGCCAAAGTGACCTGTGAAACTGGTCATTATGGGTTACTGGAACCTAAGGACCTCATTTCAGGCTCGAAGAACAAATATTCTGGGTACCATGGACCCATTCTCATCTCAAACCCACGTGTCCAGGTAGTGGACAAAATCATGGGTCTCTCGAGCCCATTGGTTTTTACAGTGCAGCTGTTGCGTCCATCAGCGTCCAACGTTAAAGTCAGTTCACAAAATTGAATATGCAAATTAAGTGGGTTCCCGCCGTGCGATTTTGGGGGATTTTGGATATGATGTCCAAGGTGACCTAATAAAACATTTAAAGCAAAAAAACATTCTGTTGCAATTTGTTCCCGGTTCGCCCGAATTTTCGCTTAAATTTACTGGACTAAATCCCAGTCCGAATGTACTGAAAGTTCAATTTTTATTTTCGTAATGCCTGCGTATAGCCTATTTCTCGTTAAATCCTTCTAACTAATATAATGTTTACTTTGTTTTGTTTGCAGTGATTGTGATGCCTACATTGATGCCTCATGTACTGCCCTGTACACTGAATGTTCGTGTACCTGCATACGAGGCCATGATGCGACTCCTTCGCCGATTTGATTTGGAATACGCTGCATTGGCGCCACCACGGACATTGGAAGTCTATTGGGTTTGGAGAGACATTCGAAACATGGCGGACGGGCGTTTGGAACATGGCGGATGGGCACTTGTTTCACATTTAAGCCGCGCGATGTCGCGGCTTATTTTTTAAAACCTCACATACACTGCTTTTAACGATCTAGTTCAGCTTTAATAATTTTGTTCACTTTCTGGATCTACGTATAAAGTGATTGTCATCAATGACGAAGAACCTTTTGGACAAGAGCCGACTAAAGTACCCAACTGTGCAGCAGATGTCTCAACCAAAAAAAACATGAACAAAGAGCCAGAGATGTGCAGAAAGAAGATGAAAGGACTTGTTCAAACACTTTTTGATACAAAGGCAGCAACTGACAGGAGGAATGCTGTAGTTACGCCTTTCGCCCCAGTGTTGGAGAATGTATGATTACAGTCTCGGTCACCCAGCCGCTGGGGATCGAACAAGTTTGTATATGAGTACTGCGGAACGAAACGGCTGGCTGCGCGAGACTAGTTGCATGTGGTAGTTTACCAAGTCGTTAATAGAGGTCTCCCCCTTAACGCGGGTAGGTGTAACGCAGGATTGGGAAGCAATACTGTGGTCCTTTAAAACATGCTGTACATCAATGGTATACATTCACTGAATCCAGGTAAAAAAGACACTGGAAAAAGACACCGGAAAAAAAGACACTGGAAAAAAGACACTGGTAAAAAAGTCACTGGAAAAAAGACACTGGAAAAATTGTCACCGGAAAAATAGACACTGGAAAAAGTCAATGGAAAAATAGACACTGGGAAAAAAGAGTCACTTTTCACAAAACCATCGCTCATTGTTGCATAAAGTATATAAAGTCAATTTCCAGAATATTATAAAGTATACAACACTTTATATACTTTATCATATTGTGTGTCGATTTTTGTGCTCGCCTTCTCTTTGACTCATTGTTGCATGATGAGGAAATGGACAATTCAGCAAGATTTTCCCCATTAATCCCCCCCCCCCGGCCCCATATGAGCAATATGACGAGAGGGCTAAGTCGGGAAAGAAGGATGACTGCCTCTGCCTGAGGCAATTTAATCCAAGAATTTCGACATTGAAACCTATGAACTACATTTAAGTTATTGGAAACATGAGGGATTTTGCACTCAAAATGTCAGGTAGTTTCAGATTGCTCTACTTTTTTATTGTGCTCCAATGCTTACAGGCCACTTGTTTCAGTGGTGATCTCAGCTTTGGATGGGAAACCACCTGTAGGACACTGTAGGATGGAGTAACTATACGAAGGCAATCACACTTGACAATGACCCACAATTCAGAGGGTACACAACTCCCGAAATCCCATTTAAGTCTGATATTTTTGTACAATCTCAGGAATCCCGAGTACCAGTGTCTATTTTTCCAGTGACTTTTTTACCAGTGTCTTTTTTTCCAGTGACTTTTTTACCAGTGTCATTTTTTCCTGTGACTTTTTTACCAGTGTCTTTATTTCCAGTGTCTTTTTTACTGTGTCTTTTTTCCGGTGTCTTTTTTACCGTCTACCACATTCACTGTACATTCAGTGTTTGTTATTGCCTTTTGGTCCAACATGGCCGACTTCGGCAATCTGTCTATATATACACCCACCACAGATCATAAGGGGCACAGTCCGCGTGAGCTACTGCGAAACTAATGTATTAGGCCAGCCCTGCATACCACGATATATAAATACACACAGCACACCTGGATGACCTAATTTCTGTCCGCAGTGAAGTACACCTGACTGCGGACAAGATTTTGCAGTAGCTCATGCGGTGTGTGTCCCTATAATGTGTCAAAAATGAAGGTGCTAGAGCGCTAACAAACCAGGTGTACGGCCAAGCCGGCTAAAAAAACAGAAGATTTTATTCAGGTACAAGCCAGGATTTCTTAGTGCAGCCATCCCCTTCACATCAGAGCATATATGCCTGACAAAGTGATATTCCAAATGATTACCCAACTGTGGTTGACTGTCTTGGTCAATATGACATATGAAGTCGCCCGAACAATAATCTTCTGGATTTCACAAAAGAAACAACGAACCAACTACCAGTATCCATTCATCTGTAAGTCCTCTTCTTGATGTACTCAGTGGCCTTTTAGCAGCAGCTCAAAAAGTTTCAGTCTTGCAATGCAAACAAGTGTATTATCATTCCATCCAACAAGTGTATCCCACGAGTCAGTGCATTCCACCCAACACATTATCATCACACGTTCCTGGTACTCCAGACTGCTTCTGTAGATATCCTTCCATGACCTGACACCATTTGACGATTTCTAAGAAAGAGCGTGTTTTCATCAAGTCCTGCAAATATAGCAAGAGTATGCCATGTGTATGTGAAAGTGGATCAAGTCAAAATGTCAGAAGGGTTCCCACCTCCCATTCCATTTGGGTTACCCTAATCTGCGTGCCACGTGCCAAGTTCCACGTGCCGCGTGCCAAGTTCCACGTGCCGCGTGCCATTTTTATCAAAATTTTAAAATAATTGCTGAATTGTAATTTATCAAAATTAGGTGTTGAGGTGAAGGTGGATGGAAGATGAACTTGAGCATTGATCAAGGGCAAGCCCATCCATGTGATTTATACTCGTATTGACGCTGCCAAAATTGTCTGGGAACAAAGGGCTAATTATCCACAAACCAACTAAATATCCACACAAGAAGGGATCACAAAAATAGTGCATATTATAGTATCCACCACTAGAAGAGCTAGGTTACATTTTATTAGTCAGTTTGGCTGAATGGGTCAATGTCGTCCTGGGTATACCTTATGTTTACCCAGGATTATCCTGGGTAATCATTTTCTTTACCCAGGATCATCCTGGGTAAACATAAGGATCCTTAACTTTACCCAGCTTGGGAGTTCCCGCCGAATCATGCTGTACGTGCGTCTCTTTCGGCAGAGAACATGCAGTAGGATCATTGCTAAAAGGGCTGAAAATTACCGCTATACCTCCTCCGGGGTTTGCAA
>NMRB01002844.1:8297-25585 GCA_002633025.1 Notospermus geniculatus
GATATCAGCAAATATCATGCGACCGAGCAGGTGCAAACTGAAAATTTCAGTTGCAATAACATCCGTGGATGAGCAATGATGTTGTGATACCAGTTTCACGTCGCTTACTGTGGCAGATCTCCCGATATGTCAAAATATCAAATTTGATCAATATCATTATGATGCTGACACTGGAGAATAAATTTGTTGATGCCAGTATCTTGCCAAGGGCCATAAACATAGGGAAGGAACTTGTTACTAGTGCTCTAGCTGGCGTCGGAGACAAGTTATTCAAGAAACAAAAGTGTGACAGACAAAATCTCAACTTTTGATATGTCACTTTCACCATGAACCAGGTATCGGAGACTGGAAATTTTCATTCCATCTTGTAGCTCAGGTCATGAAACCTGGGGGTAGGTCACATTTCCAGGTCTGTAGCTCTTGCAGGAACAAAGTTACAGGTGTGACAGACTGAACAGACAGACAGACACAAACACACACACACACACACAGACAGACACCACGACCAAACACTATATGGTTTCCGATCTTCAGATCGGAAACCATAATTATGCCGAAATCGCCTCAAAAGATATGCGGAAATTAGACTGGATCAAACTGGGCACCGTAGAAATTGGCTAAAATGTCTCTTTTTACTCGCCGTACGGGCCCCGGAGTGGATATGTGACTGGGGCTTTAGCAAGGCCCATTGGTGCACGGATCCGGTCCGTTTTCAGTCCATTTGCCCCTATTTTTGCGGATACAACAACGCAAAAGTCAATATGATCGATTTTTTCCGGACCTGAGTCGGACAAAATCCGTGTGCCAATGAGCCCTGCATTATACTTCGGTTATGGCGGTGTAACGGTTTTCAGTGTGGCCCGTGTGCCAGTGTGACAATACAATAGATTGACAGAATATGCGGCGACTTGATAGTGAGCGACAGACAGAGAAACAGCGAGTCCGTTTCCCAGTGTGTTCTGAACAAATGTGGAGTCGATCACACAGAAAAATGGCCACACTGGAAAACGTTACACCTGTAAATGATTTGTACCATGGTTTATACATTTCACCCCGCGGTTTAAATTCATGAAAAAGAATTGAAAGTATGAGAGAAAATATTAGTATTCTATGTCTCTTGTAGGCCACCGTAGATTCTTAATGTAATTAGTTTTGTAGACTCTCCATTCTGTTAACATCGTAATAATACCACAGTTATACTATACATGGCAGCCTTAGATTTCCCTGAGGATATAGAGAATCCCTGAACCATCAATGGTGACAAAGGTCTTGAAGTCATCCGAGGTCAAAATGTAAGTCTTCCCGTATCCTTCACGGATGTAGTATGTCTGCAGCAGGGAGCCATCACAATCCCACCACTTGATAGAATCATCAGACACAGACACCAATCTCTTGCTGTCATCAGACCATTTGATGTCGCACACCGACGAGTTATGTTTCCCAAGATGACGAGTAGGTTTCTCCCCATCTCGTTCCGTATTCCAAATGTATATGTTGCCATCGTCATCTCCACTTGCCAGGACTCCATCTTTGGCGTAACGGCAGCAGGTAAACTGACTGAACGGATCAGGTGGAGGGAATGTATGGAGTTTGCCACCAGTTTTAGCATCAACGACCTGAAATAAGAATTTGAATTCTCATTGTTTTCATCCATTTTAAGAGACAGAATCATCGACTATTCTCACCCTCCGCCTTTCCTACAAATTTTGATAGTGCAACATTTATATTATGACGAGAGGGAGTTGGCCGTGTTACAACCTGTAATACTCTGTAATACTCTGATATGTATTCTGGCAAAACGCATGACTTTACTCATATTAGTATGTACTAACTAAGATAACGCTTCGACCCCTCCCAGGGGTCGTTCGCTTTCTGACAATATGGCGGTCGCGTCGCTAACCCCTGGAATCAGCTTTGGTTTTAGACCAGGAATCTTGGTCTAAGTATAGGTGGCAGCACGAGTCAAAATAATTAATCTGAAATACTTACTCGTACTTTTTAAAATTCTTTTTGCAAAATATCTTCAAACCTTGATACAGGTAACCTTTTGATTTGATCCAAAATATTTTGAAAATTTGTTTGGGTATTCTTGCATATATTTCGACGGTTTTCCATCAACCAATCCAAAGCTGATGCCAGGGGTTAGTGAGCGAGTGGTCCGAGGTTGTCTGAGCGAACTATACCCCGGGGGACGAGGTTGGCTTCGACCATCCAAACATAATAGAGTTTTCGCAAAGCCCCCCAAAACGCCGACGTGAACGTCTATCCTTTTGTCCAGTGCTCTTTTTCGTGGCATCGAACAATGGGTTTTGGCGTTCGTGTTGGCGTTTCGGAGGCTTTGCGAAAACTCCCTAGTAACCTTACTACGGACGCCTAACATGATATCCAACATAGAGTACACAAAATGATAGTAAAAGTAAAGTTGTCTCCGAATTTTGCAAATTTTCGACCCCAACCGCGGTCTTCCTCACATACATTCTAGTAGAGATCATAGAAGTGAAGTTCACTTCTAGGATCTCTACTATAAAGTGACTGAGGAAAACCCCACTTAGGGGCCGAAAATTGGCGAAATTCGGAGACAACTTTACGCCTAATATCGCCGCGTAACATGACGTATTCTCTATGGCGTAACTCACTTCTAAACGTTTGACCAGCGAACATTTATAATCCATCATTCCTTGATTATGTCTTGACAAAAACTGTCTTTGATTGAATTCCTCCTTTCTGAGATGACATTCCCCCTTCGTCATCCCAAACAGTTGACGAGGAGAAGATGTGATGGATATTGAGCGGCAAATGTCAGTCACAGGAGCGGGAGGTCCAGGAATGATTCATGACCATTATTTGTGTCCTTGAGGAAGACACTTGACTTTAACTGTTATCTTTACCCAATACTATATGTATGTACAGGTATAAAGCGCCACAAACTGTATATAGTGTTCCTGTTCCTTAGTGTTTCATCTCAATGGCATTCCTAATAGATTAATGTCAAGGTTCCCGTCGAATGACGGCGAGTCAGAGAAAATATCGAGAACTGCACTGCATGGGCTGCTAATGGCAGCAGATAAACCTACCCATTGCGTCAGCAATACTTTTGGGATTTCTAGTCTGTCATAGATTAGAAAACATTTTGATTAATTTTGCCGTTGATTCAGTCAAGGCTCTCAAATCATTCGTTGTCTATTGTTTTAGGTCAGGAAGAGATTTGACAGAAAAACACCGAAGTCTCCGCAAACTGGACACTGAAGCACTTGCTTCAGATATTCAGACCTCCGGTTTTGAAAAAAACACAACTTTTTATTCATTTGAAGAATACAACACATGAGAGATTCTCCACTGGACTGACATGAACTGATCACAAAAAGCCCTGGTATTGTTAGAAAGTCAAGCCGATATTCTTAGAGTTTGTGCTGAAGACGGAACGCTTCAAAATGATACCACTTACATGTGTATTGGAGGTGCGAGTCAAGGGGAATGAATATTGGATATTGTCCGATAGCCGTTTGTGGTGTTTTCGTTTCAGGTAAAGGTTATACAAGAAAATATATTGCTCTGCCATGTGTTCATTTCTCGGTCTAGATATTAAGTACAGTGGAACCTCGGTAAGGGGACCACCCAAGGGACTGGAGCAAGTGGTCCACTTAGGTGAGGTGGTCCTGTTACCGAAATTGTCAGACCAAATATGAAATACGTGTATGTATATGACAGTGTATTCTTGCCAAAACTTAAATAACACTGTTTAGGTTATCTCATCTTCTCACATCTCATGAAATACGAAGACTAAAGGACAGTGCTTAAATTGACCCCCATCATCTCACATGTCATGTGAAATAAGATGAATGGGCACCACCTGAATTCATCTCATCTTCTCACACTTTGGATGTCATGGAATAAGATTGTGTACAACCCTCTGTACAATTCCATGTCAGTAACACCAACAAACTGTTATGATGCACACCAATTAACCACATTGTGTTCCTTCATGTGTGATTAAGGTGTTATTGTCAAACTGTTTGTCACCTTTGCAAGCTCAATTGAAAGCCTACAACTGAACACATACAGTACCCAGGATGTAACAAAATTCTTAAATTGAGTGTGTAACTGAAGGTCAATACTAAAGTGATTATTATTCTATTGAATCAAACCAGAAAATATGAAATAAAGGTGATCTAAACTCATTTGACATCATTGCAGCAGGTAGTTACTCAGTTCAGATGTCTTTCTGTTTACGGTCACTGGTCCACTTAGGTGGTGAATTTTGGTCTTTGGGACTGCCAATTTGAGTGGTCCCGGTCCGGATACCGAGGTGGTCCTGTTACCGAGGTCATGTTAATGGAAATTAATGATAAAATAATCGGGACTGGACTAAAGTGGTCCACTTAGGTGAGGTGGTCCCGTTACCGAGGTGGTCCCCAACCGAGGTTCCACTGTATGTAGGGACTATGATCGGTTGTTTGTGGAACAAAACTAGTTCAGTTTTTACCAGAGATTTAGTTGATTTTCACCCAGGATTCTTACCAACAGTGAGTGACTCCTGGTTTCGTTTACAAGGTTCATTTATTATCATCATTATCTTTTTGGTCTATTTCATCACTCATTTTTTTTGGGGTACAGTGTAAAAGTCTTTTTATCCTGTGTCTTCACTCACATTACTTTTACCTTAAACAGACATTTTATTTCATCGAGAAATTCAAAATACAATAAATCAACAGGGGATTCTCAAGGAGGCTCATGGCCTATAACTAGAGTCTCCCTATAAGGAGGTACATTTAATGTACCTCCTTATAGGGAGATAGTAAGTGAAATATACAGTTTAATTACGCGGCAATGCCGACAATTTATTATTCATAGCCCAATAAAAAGATGAAGACTGGATACTACCAGCATCAGAATAATGCCAGACTGGCTGTCGCTAGAAGGTACAGTTATTTAACAGTCGTAAAACGATGGCCAGGCTCAGCTAGTATGCATGTAGCTATCTGCTCAGATGGACAGTAAACTTTAAGTTTCCACAAGGCATGAATAATTCCCGGCACAAGATTGCGGCAGTGGATTGTAAACCTGAACAAATGGCTGTGAAAGATGGTACAGCTAACGTAACGACATGATGCAATAACAGTTTTACATGAAGCGGTTGGTGTCAGAAATGAATTATAATGTAGCCTGGACAACAAAGTTATTGGTCGTTGAGGTTAATTCAAAAGAACCATACAAAATTACGTGTTGCAGATCTCTGAGGGTGTTAAAATAATTTCATGTGCTGCCCCTTAGTGTTGGCGATTGATGCCTAATGCAAGGGTCCGTGGGTTCGAATCTGGTAGGAAGCGATATCTTTCACCTTAAGCCGGTGACAGACTGGCGCGTACGCGGCGCGTCCTGCAGGCGTTCCACCAATCAGATTCTTCGGTAGGTGTTTTGGTCAGTGTTACGGCCTCACTGATTGGTTGAACGCTTCCCGACGCGCTGCTTCCGCGCCAGTCTGTCATCGCCTTTAGAAGCCCGTTTCTATTTCATGTTGTAATTATTGGACATGAAATAGATTGTAATTATTGGACGGTAATTGTAATTATTGGACGGTATACAATGGGCAATCTAGAAAATAGTGCTTGGCATCTTCGATAGGGGCACCACAGTTACATTGTTTAGAATTCACAAGGTTTGCGTGAAACAATTCTGCTTGAAGAGGGCTGCATTTGTTTCTTAACTGAGATAGAAGTATGTTAAGTTTCCTATTACCATGATGATACCAAAAAGGAGGTTGAACTGGGGAGGATGGCGTCTTTAACTGACGCAACTGTGAGAATTAGCCTAGTCTTTAATTTTACTATCTAAGTCATTCCAAAGAAGTTTAATGTTGGAGGGATAAAATGAATTAACAAAAGTTGTCGTCCAAAATTGTAGCTACGTAGTTGATTAGATCCTCTAAGGTTATAGTGTAGCCTATTCTAGCACTCACCTGAGCTGGTAAGAGGGACATACGACACTGGTAGTCAGGTGCTAGGCCATTGATTAGTTTGTTCATTCACATTCATTATACAGTTCATTAAAAATGTTTTATCCATTAAATAATCATGGCCTCTTCAGCTACTCCAAAACATCTGAGGTGGCACGTCAGACACGAATCTGACTGACTCCTGAAGATGGCAGCACTGATGGAAACCCGAAGAAATGCAATGCTGTCTTTGTTGGGAGACACTAAGGCTGCTTTTCCACGAGGCGCAGGCGGACACGGTTTCGGTAGCGGGAGCGGGTGCGAGTGAAACAGCTAAAGGGAAATACGTTGGATCATTTTTTTCCACCCGCACCAGCCTCCTCTTCCGCGGCCGTCAAACGCCTCGTGGAAAAGCAGCTTAAGACCGAGATGTAAGCAAGGAGTGCCCCCTCTCCCCTCCCCCACCCCAATACACAACCAAGAACCAACCCCACCCAGACGCCCTACTCCACAACTAAAACTTTAGAAATACTGCAAAAACAGACAAACATTAAGATCATTCTCCCAACTACAAAACACGACCTCTTGATGATCGAAGAGGGTGACCAAATTAGGTGTAAAGTACTGCGTGTAATTTCATGTTGATTAGATGAGCAGTGTCGGTGGCTACAGTTAGAACAATAAACAGTGGTTTTAATCTTAAAGAAAAATCATGTGACTCAAAGCAGGGTCATCGTTCAGACGAAAAAGTCCTAATTGGAAACTCGCAATCCCACGCCACCGCGGTGTGACGTAACGTCAATCAGCAAATCACACCGGGTGAGAATTTGTGAATTTGTTTCAGGTTGGTTTTCAAGTTTAATCTGAGAAAATCTATCATCAAAACCGGGAAAAAAGTTTCTCCTTATAGGAAAGTTGAGAGCATGAACAGATACAATAAACAGTTATTTACTTGTGAAAGAAACAATAACCTTGTTTTCACCGGCTGTGGGTTAGCTCAAAATTTCAACGTTTATGTACCGGGCTATTATCACGATCATCGCTCCACAGACCGCTGACAAGATCTCCTAGTTTGTGTGGGATCACAAGCCCCGCCGCCACCAGCCCCTCCCAAACAGGCAGGGACGAAAACCAGTCGTTAGTCCCTAGAGAAAATATTATCATTGTGGTTGCAGTGGTTGTAAAAATACCGTGCTATTCGCACTTAAGACCCCTCGGCTGTGGGCGTAAATTGAAATATGTGTTCACTGAACGTTGCATGTGTGATATGTGATGAAACTGGATAGGTTTGTGAAGGATCCACACATTCACCTTTCCACCAAAAATGAGAAAAGTTAAATTTAATCTGAATGTGCCAGAGTGGTAATGTCGTTTTCACAAAGCGCCCCCTGGTGGCCAAATGGAAAGTCCGATTCGGCCGAAAATCGATAGGTTCGTGGAGGACCCATATATATACCTGTAAACCGAAAATCAGGAAAATCCGATTAAATTTGAACGTGCCAGAGCGGTAACGTCGTTTTCACAAAGCGCCCCCTGGTGGCCAAATGGAAAGTCCGATTCAGCCGAAAATCGATAGATTCGTGGAGAACCCATATACTCTAACCTCTTAGATGTAAAACCAGTTCCAAATATTCCAGTCAAGGCCTAGGACCACCCACTATTTATGACCTTTTTGAGAGTATTGTGTTTTGGGGAGTGATCACCAGGTCGTGACAACCTCAGTTCGCCATGTAATAGTGTGAGTTGAGGACCACTGATGTAATGCGTACCACCGTCTCCTGCACCCCATTGTGTGCATTGGTAATTGTACAGCTTGGTGACGTAAGATGTGCCATCAAGGTCACAACTGTGGTCAGTTTCTTCAAATTTCTTGCATCAGGAACCCCATTTTCCTATAAAAGAGCCACGTCAACCCAAACAATATGTCTTGAATGAGCAAGCAGAAGTTCATGACTTGGCGAACAGAATATCTGGCCAATCAGAGAGCAATGCATGTTCCCTTCTCACTACATAATAATTGGAGGCGGTCTTGAACCAAGTTAATAAACCGGTCTTACATCTAAGAGGTTAGAGTATATACCTTTAAACCAAAAATCAGGAAAATCCGATTAAATTTGAACGTGCCAGAGCGGTAACGTCGTTTTCACAAACCGGGAAATCGCTGAGGTCGCCGCAAGAATGGCACCCTGGCAGATTTTTTCTGCGGTTTATCACTTTTGCTACACTTCTCCCCATACATCTCATGAGAAGCACGTGTGTAGGCAGACTCTATAACTTGTCTTCATACGGAAACAGCTCCCGAACCAGGCAATGGTATTCGCCGTAAACCTTCCGATCCTTCAGTAAGTTGTGGACCCACAAGTTGCACCTATTTCAGTGATTTTTTCCCTCTGACAGGGATGGAATATAAGATTTTAGGTAAATTCGTCTTCTAACTCGACCATCGTGTATCTCGTTGGCCTATGAGTATGAGATCAGGAAATAGATGAAGGCACGGTAGTGTTGAAAGCTCGTCCCAATATACTCAAGTTGATCTACAAAAAATGGTGTTATTATGTACTTTTTCCTGATTTCAATCTTCTTGATCAACACGGCTACCTCGAAATTCTATATGAGTATGAGATACCATGTATGGAGGGCTTCCCGTCGTTTGCAGTTCAAAATCGCACGCAAGCAGCGGCGGTTACCGCATTGGTCTGTACCCACTTTTTTGCTACCGCCGCGGTTCATGTCACGATGCCTTGTGGGGTTTTGGTGTCAACGGCTGGTATTTTAAGCTGGTATTTTCGGTTTGGTCACCTGGCGGTGGAATGTAGACCTCAGTCAGATTCCCACGAAATTGGTTTACGGGGGTCTATGACAGACCCTAGGTATATGTGCATACATATGTGAATTACAAGTCAAATGCAGTAGTTAACAGATGACGGGCAAACTAATGTAGTAGAAGCTCACGCAGGAGAGCTAAATATTTTACGAACGCCCGTCACCCATCGATCCAATCAGTGATGGCGCGCTACATGTACGTTGCTTAACTTCCATAGTTAACTAAGAGGCCATGGCGTCAAGCACTAGGGGGTAAACGAAATCCTCAATGGCCGGTGGTTTAAGCCGTGCCATACACCTATAGTGCCTGCAAGGTACTATACAAGGTTACTACACAAGGTACTGTACAAGGTTACTATACAAGATACTATACAAGGCTACTACACAAGGTACTATACAAGGTTCAGAAAACAGGCGGATTCCAGGAGAAATGCTGAATGGAGTTGTGGACAATGTCAACATACGCGCATCCCCCCACAGCAGGGGTTTTTACCTCGCTCCTTTCATCCGCTCACACAAACCGGTGAGGAAGGGAGCGAGCAGTAAGAACGCCTGATATTCTCAGGATGACCTACGCGTTGCTGCTGTCACTCAGCAACCCAGTGCCTTGATTGAACATACATGAATTTAAATATAAACAAAAAAATTGTGGTGAAACATTGTTGATTTAATAGGTATTTCGACTGAAGAATTATGCATCTCGACGATGCATGGAAAAAAATCGTGAAGAAATATTAACATTTGAAGTTTTTTGGGGGACGAAGAAAAATGGATAGATCTTTGTGAGCCACCCTTTGTACCTTACCGTGTGCACCCTATCGTCATGAATAGCACGGATGATGACGAGAACTGTTTACTGTTGGCGCTACACATTATCTGTTGTAGGCTTACCTGTAGAGTCGTCATAGAGCATAACGCTATTTTGGTCGAGTCATAAGACACATCACAGGACACTATCACATCACCGGTATTGCATGTGAATAAACAATTGGCTGACTTCACATCCCAAACCTGGAATAAAAATCAAGTTGCTTGTTTAGAGACTTTTAAGCGTTTGCTTACATGTAGTTTAGGAGATGTGGAAAACGGAAGAAGGAAGTTTGTTTTCCTAATTTAGACACCTCTCAGTCAGATAGATCCAATGAAAAATACAATGTAGTTTCATGTTGTGTTTCTCAAACTACAGTTTGTGTTGCATTCTCATATCAGTCTCACTGGTCGGCATATATGACAGGAGTCTCAAAATATTTAGACATTCTGAAACCCTATAACCTATAGACCTACCCTCAGACAGCGATCATCAGATGAGGACAATAATCTGGTATCGTGATCAAAGAAGGCACAGTGATCCACATCATCAGTATGACCTTCACACACCATCGATGAGCCATCATTGGACCACAGCTAAAGAAGAATGAGAAAGAACTGTGATTTGCCTGTCATCTCTCATCGACACTTTTATCACTGCAAGGGATGATCTCATAATCAACTGAATCAACTGATTGTCACTCCCTAATCCTTTACCAATGATCTGTAGAGAATGTATATGCCTTGATTCATACTTGAGATGCCACGTGTCGGCGCCCGCCGCGCACTGAAATTCAAATACAGGTATGACAGGAAAGAATGTCCCCAGGAAAAACTGTCCCAGGAACAAAAGATCCTATTGTTACATTCTAATCTCTGGTGATTGGTTTCTATAGCCATGCACCTTCTCCGTCATTGAACAATAGAAGCGGACACTTTTTACAGAGGGACACACTTCACTGTTACACCGGCATCCTTGTTTTGATTTATATCGGGTGGGCATAAAAATGGGCCGTACATGTACTTTGATGCTGCATTGCTCCATTATCCTTTTTTCAAGCCGTTTCAAATTTTAGACATTCAAATGGCATGATGTTGGTAATATTTGGTCTGTCAGAGTGGCGCAATGGAAACATCGGCGCCTGTCACCTCTGAGGTCGCGGGTTCGATTCCCGGTCTGGTCCGTGTCTCATGTGATAGAGAGGGCGACTCTCTCTGACAGCGCAGGTTTTCTCCGGGCACTCCGGTTTCCTCCTGCATTACATTAAAATCGCCCAATATTGTCTATAGAACCAATAATGCCGAATTTGGCGCTCGGTTCTCAACTCAATATTTTTAAAATGTTGGTAATATACTGACCAATTCTCAAGGTCATAGCTTGAATAGTCTTTATATAGGGTTAAAATGAAAACATAGCCTCAAAAACGCACGTTCCGGTGACCCACACTGCATCACCTGTCAGGTGTCATGAGTAGAGAGCGCACTGCATCTGTATGACACGCGTCAATCAAGTTTTGTCTGGGAAAAATGTCTGGCTCCAGTGTCAGAGAAACTCTTCTGCCAGATAGGCACAAGTTTTGCTGAATCAAGATGGTTTTCTCCGCGGCGGACAGGGAATTGATCGCAACATGTTTCCACTGAAAAGTGTTGGAGAGGGGAAAAATTGTGAAAAAATTTCCTGGGAAAAACTGGAATAAAGTTCCGTTATTTACAATGTGATCAGAAAGTTGGAAAGGACAGGTTCTCTAGAAAGGAAGTCGGAAGTGACTCCTTCATTCATAACTAAGGACGAGTAGCCACCGCAGAGCCCCGACTGCAATCCCATGGACTACTCCGTGTGGAATTCTCTGAGCGAGAAGGTGTTTGAGGGTCGCGCGGAAAAATTCACTGAGGATGAACTAAAAGCACTGCTGGAAAAATTACTCTTAAGGAGATCAGGTGTAATGTCTGAAAATGCCTCCCCTATGCCAATGCCCATTGTGTGGCGGACACTCAAATACAGAAAGAAATGTTTGTTTATCAGTGACTCCCCCATTGTCCGGTCGCGACTTATTCCGTCAATCTTTTGTTGGGGGGCATTGGCAAACGGGGGGCAGTGAAATACATTACACCGGGACTCAATAAGTTCATGGAAGAAACGTTTGCGCGCCGTCTACCGAGAAAATGGAGGACCAGTTGATCACCTTTTCAAGTGAAACAAGGATGGACATCATTTTGAGATGTCCGGAACATGCGTTTTTGACTCTTTATTTTGATTTTGGTCCCATGAACAGAAATCTTAAAGGATGAAATTGAAATTTGGTCTGTACTTAGGACATGATGGCCTTTGAGTGTGTATATTTTTTTAGAAGCTGAGGTAAGAGGGTTTCGTAGATATCGAGTGCCAAAGTACGGCCCATTTTTTTATGCCCACCCGATATACAGCCACCGACCAATGTTTGACGCAGCAGGGCCAATCTTGTAAAATCTGTACGACGGAGGAGGCAAAATTTAGGGTCGAACGGTGCAAACGAACTGAGGTACGCCTCCAGTCAAATAAAGGACACGCGTCCCTAGTTTATTGCACCATATATCGTTTAGCTGATTTCCTCAAGAATCAGTTGTTACATGTACAGCACAGTTTCCGAAAACCACTGTGAGAATTCTGTCCCACCCGTGACAAATACCTTTTTCACTTTACATGGTAATTAAAAGGAATCAATCTTTTTATTGCTTGGTGGTCAATACTCATGAAGACCTAGCCCATGCATTGGTATACCTAACTGGAGGACACAAACTTCTTCTGATTATGGCAGTACCGTTTTATAGTGTCACGGGTGGGACATTTCCATTCGTTTGGGTGTGGTACTTTCTCTGTAAGACTAAAAAACTGCTCCAAGGCCAGGATACGTGGTTATCCCGTGTTTGACCACTTAGTGCTTTGCACAAAACTGCTGCCGTCAACAATGGAAAAGCGTTGGGTTTGATGCAGGGAAAGGTTTTCTTAAAACTGATTTCGGAACATGTCACGGGTGGGACATGCTAGACAGGCAAAAGATATACCCATACATTTTGTTTAACTCAAATTTATTTAGTAACTGAATAAAAGAAGAAAAAAAAAGAAATATACACGTGGACAAATCATCACAGGTCATTAAGTAAAAACTTTTTTAAAAAGGCTAAACAGAACACTAAGGGTGGTCCAAGTTGGAAGCTCTTCCCTCCGTACCTTTGGATTCTACATGGAAAGAAAAGTGTCCCCTCGACCCATAACAAGGTTACCCATTCTTCAAAGAGATTAAAATATTGTACATTTTCTGGCAAATCGCCAAATTTGACACAGAACAGAAGCTAAATGATTGAGTACAAGTACAGGGGCCTGTTTGGCAAAGTGACTTTAAAATAATGGTAACATTAACTCTATGCATTTTCCGTTTGGTTAAAGGTACCATAAGCTTAAAGTCACATTATAACACTAGGCCCCAGGTCAACAAATTTTCGCAGCTAAAAAAACCAAAAAAGGCTAAGAGAACACTTCGAGGTAGTCCAAGTTGGAAGCTCTTCTCTCTGTACGTTGGACTCTAAATGGAAAGAAAAGTGTCCTCTACACTCAACAAGGTTTACCCAAAGTTTGGTGATAAAACCCAGAATGAAACGAAACAAAATGAAATCATCGAAATGATCGAAATGGGCATGATTTGCATGAATTTATATTCGTTTTGGCAAGTCTTATTGTAATATCGATATTTAAGTGGTTCTCATAGAATCTGCTCTGACATTGACGCTTGGTTTATGCACCAACCGAATGAGTGAAGAAAACACAGAAGAGCACCGAAGGGAATTTCGTACATGATGTGGGCTGGCACCACTGCCCAATTATCTATAATCATCCTAAATATAGAGCTCCCTGTCATAACACTATGCATCGCAATAACCATCGAAATACATGTGTATGCTCTGCATATTTACTAATGAGGAACACGTATAGACTGCATACGGTCCAGTTGTGTTTTAGTGGTTAGGCCTAATTGGTCTCATTCGGCACTTTAGTACATTAATTGGTACCACGATCCTCCGCTAGATTTCGTGTATTCGGCATTTTCTTTGGCATTCTGATTCTTAAACATCAATTTGATTTTGTGTGGTATGTTGAAAAAATAGTGCCAAAGGCACTGTGCCCGCTTGGCTTTTTTAGCACAGTGGTGGAAAGCATAAGCCTTATCAGAATCCCATACAAGCCATCTTTGACAATATCTGTGACCAAAGCATACATAGCAGATTTTGCGAGTTTGGTTTTGGCCTCCTGGCGGCAAAGTCAACAATTAGATTTCTCCAATACTTCGTCAGGAAGTCACTACAACCTAGAGGTAAATACATACAAAGGTTCAATACCATAGCTCAAACGATTATCAAAATACAGCCCTTTTAAGTTTTTCACAAAACGCCCCCTACCTACCAAAATAGGAATCGCATCGCACCCAAAATCGAACTTGACCTAGATTTTTTGGTCATACACACCTTTATGCAATATGAAAATGATCCTTCAAGAACTGAAGGCGCTATCCATCTGACAAGGAAAAATTTGATATTTTCATTCTGGCCCCCTAGTGGCAAAGTGGAGAATCAGATTGCACCGAAACTTCGTGTGCAAGTCACCACAAACTAGAGGTAGGCCTACATGCGTACAAAGTTTCATTGTGATAGCTCAAGCCATTTACAAAATACAGGCCTTTGAATTTTTTCACAAAAGGCCCCCTACTGGCCAAAGTAGGAATCGCATCGCACCCAAAATCGAACTTGACCTAGATTTTGTGGTCATACACACCCATATGCAATATGAAAATGATCTGTCAAAAACTCAAGGCGCTATCCATCTGACAAGGGAAAAGTTTACGGACACACGCACGCACGCACGCACGCACTAACGCACGCACGACAGACCACCACTAAAGGCGCCAAGCACAGCATAAGCCCTTTTGGCCTATGGGCCAAGCGGGCTAAAAACGTCAATTCAAGGCGGACGCATACATTTGCACATAAAGACATTTAACTCGGCCTACGTTAATTCCAAATTTCCCTGCGAGTCCCATTTCGATGATTTCATTTCGTTTCGTTTCATTCTGGGTTTTATCACTAACCTTACCCAAATGATAATTGTTCAAAACGATCGTATGGGACTGTTACTGGAAACCACCAAATTCGACAGAGAAAGTGCAGTGCACTTCCTGGCTGTTCACAACAGGCCATGGGTGAGGTCAGAATTCCGTGTATGTTATGTGTTATGTGTTATGTGTTAGTTTTACAGATCTGTCAATTTCAACACTGTTGAAAAGGGGCTGTGGTTAGCAGCCTGTTAACAGGATGCTATTTGATTTTTAGGGGTTTTTCTAATGAGGTATTACATAATTATGATATTTCCAAAAGTTTGATGCCGAAATATGGCCAAGGTTATATACTTTCATGTGGTACAAACCGTGTTAAAATAGGCCCAGTAGTATTTGAAATATTCAAGGTAGTAGGTGTAGATAAACTAATCTCAATGACTGTACATGTAGACATAGCGGTAGGCCTACTGCGTGAGAGTGGATAATCGTGATTTACCTAGCATCATCACGGACCAGGCACATTTTACTTTTTCTCAAAATTTTCGGTACATAGTTTAACCTAAATTTTCCAACTAAAATGAGCAGTTTCTGTTCTACATTTAGACGGTTTGTGCTGTTTTTTCTAAACTGTTTGCTGTCATTGTCCACACGAGAGCTTTTTGTTAATAAAACACGAAATATATTTAACTGTTCATAAAATTTCACAATCTAGTAACGCGCGGATCGATGATATCGGGGAATCATTCGACAACAGATAGTCCACAAGCATTACGTGTGCCCAGGCTAGCATAAGGCGGTCAGGAAACCATTGCCCAATCAGAATGCAGCATTTGCAGGGTGTGAGTACCAAATAATTATGACAATAACAATCAAAAATAATATCTGTTCTATGATTTCGACAGTTGATCTCCAATTGGGATTCCTGTTGTCTCGGCTGAGAGTGAGTTCTTCAAATTCAAGACACTTCCTTGTACATTGTACCCAACTTTAGCAACAGCAGCATCAGCAATCTAGGCTGGGGTGCTTCGGCAACCAGGTCGACCTGAAATATAGTGAATAGAGTGGGAAGAGGTTATTTAATAATATTAACTTCAATATTCTACACTAGCAAAGTACCCGTCAAATGACGGGTCTCAAACGCGGGGTGGCTCCAGAATGCAGAGTTATCGGACGTATTTATAAGCCCCCGAAACGCCAACCCGAACGTCTGTCATTTTGTTGGGTACTCGGCCTGACTTGAAAATCCCCGTCCACCACAAAATAGTTCCTTCCGCCACTGTAAAAAGTTGTAAAAGTTGTAAAGTTGTAAAAGTTGTCAAAATGATGTCAATAACGTTAGCGTTAGCGTTAAAGCTGAACTAGATCAACAAAAAGCCCCCATGCGACGAGCAAGAGAAATGCTAACGCCCTGCAAACACCTCACACGAAGGCTCAGAACATGATAGACCCGACGATGCCAGGAGGGCACCACCTTATTTGTCTTAGGGCAACAGAGCTGTCAAGAACTATGGATACCTACACAACTCAAAAAAAAAATATAGCCAATTTAGACGGGATTCGAACCGTCCACCTTCTGATTCCTAATCCAACACTTTATCCACTCGGCCAACGAACCAGCTGACAAGAACATGATTTATGTTTGTCATAGCCGTAGGCCTTCGATTTGCGTAATAATACTATGAACAAGAGAAAACACACGAAGCCTACCAACAATATCGGTGGCCGAATGGGGAAGACGGTGGAGCAAAGACAACAGGGCGCGGGTTCGATTCCCAGCTGGGTCGAACTTTTTTCCTCTTTCAAAAAAGTGTTCAGCAGGAGCTCACCAGAGGATGTTGACACCTTGACAGCTCGAAGACAAATAAGGTGGCGCCCTCCTGGCATCGTCGGGTCTATCATGTTCTGAGCCTTCGTGTGAGGTGTTTGCAGGGCGTTAGCATTTCTCTTGCTTGTCGCATGGGGGCTTTTTGTTGATCTAGTTCAGCTTTAACGTATGGTTTCTTAACTTCACTATTGTCAGTCCCGTTAATGACGCAAAGCCTGGTGGCCAAATGCATTGTTGACATCAGCGTATTCGTCATGCACATGATGCACGGACCGCTGCGTTACCGTGACGCTGCAAGGCAACGGTGGTGACGTGTTTCGACTGTGACGTCAGACTCGGTCGTCTTGTTTTGGGTCGAAAAAAGTGCGATTTATGCGGATGTTACCGCTCCTCACGCAATTTGAAGGCGGCCAAACACAACTTCACGGTGAACACATGCCTACTGTGAATGAAATGGCCAGGGCCATTGTGCTCACCTCTGTGACAGAGTATTTTAAGTGTGAGTAGCCTGGTGATACACTGAATGGTGAAGGATTAGTGCAGAAACATCGTAACATTTACTACCTTACAAAGAAAGAAATAGCACTAAAATTGACACACAACGTGATAATATACAGGAAGTCAACTTCCAGATTTTGCAAATTTTCGACCCCAACCGGGGTCTTCTTCAGGCTGGCACTTAACAGTACAAGACTCTAGAATAGACTGAGCTGAGTCCCTGAAGTAGATCTAAATATCCCTGCAAACAAGATGAGTGAGCAATTAAGAAATGAATAAGGTCCAAGCCCCACAAGGTTGCTGGACCTGAAAGGGTGTC
>NMRB01002844.1:34496-51668 GCA_002633025.1 Notospermus geniculatus
CATGACACAGCGTGGGAAATTTGTGCTAAAGCTGGCTGGACCCAGTGTTCTAGTTACGCCAGTTTCACAGGGCGGTACAAACCCTTTCAAAATTCAGAGGTCATTTTACCACCCTGTTCAAATTTTTACCGCCCTGTTTAAAAATGTAACTTGCAATGAATTTTCTATTACACCACCTTGTTGAATTTCACACCAACCCTGTTTGAAAATACGGGGCCTAAAGGGCACCACACATGAGCGACAATTTTGACCGATTTGTCGGCCGATTTGTCGGCCGACTTGTCTTCCGACCGCCAAAGCGACAAGATTGGTGCTTCTGATTGGCTGATGTCTAGTCGCGCCACCAGTCTCGTAGGCGGTCGCCCAGATTTTGTCGCTCGTGTGCGGTGCCCTTTAAAGTCATAGGAAAATGCAGTCATCCCACCCTGTTTGGAAAAACTTCTGGCTAGAACACTGTGACCCTGAATGAACCATGAGGAAACATCCAATCACATTACACCCTCAATACTCCTGTGATTACACATGAGGTGTGATGTACATATTGCACAACAAAAACAGATGGACATTTATCCGTCGGCCTCGGGCCATGCTCTTCCCAACATAAGCCTTTTACTGCCAACAGTCTCAGACAATGGTGTACGCCGTCGAGGGCTGAAGGTCGCCCTTGGCAAGGACGATGTCCACGCTGTAAAAAATGGTGTAGACTGGAGCCTTTATGTGATTAGGAGGACANTACCACCACTCCCGCTAACAATAGTGACCAAAATTGAACTTAGAAAATTTTAGGCCTGGATGAAACGATGTGGTAAGTGGGAGTTTCCCGTAAGTTCAATAGATTTTCAATAAAAGGGTCACACCAAAGACACGCGGCAAAAAATTACGCGCGCTCGCTTGCCGCGCGTCTTTGGTATGACTCTTTTATTGAAAATCCATTGAACTAATTTTCCCGGCGGTGAACGATCGTCGTTTTTCGCCATCGCGGCCCGGGTTACGGTTTTGGTGTGAACAGACCTTAACGGCCACAAACGTTTGACACTGATATGCTATCGGTGGCTTTTGTTTTTAGAAGTACATGAAGACAATCCAGGTGGTGGAGAGCAGTGAGTCACAGTCCAATCCAATCCAATCCAATCCAATCCAATCCAATCCAATCCATTGTTTCTCAGTCCAGGGTTTTCGAATACCCTCTACGAACTGGCGGAAATTAACAACTTTCGAGTGGCGTACGTCAGTTGTGTGCTTTGTAACCCCGGAGGACCAGTCGCCTTACAAACACCCGCAGAAACACGAAGTGGCGGCAAAGCCGAACAAATTGAAATGCAACCAACCGCAGGACCAGCCGAACCACAAAAGGAACCAGTTCTAGATGAGTCATTTGAAAAGCTGATAGAAATGTTTGGGGGTTTAGATGTTAGTATCAAAGTCAAAACCACACCAGATCGGCAAAGCATTGAAACTCAGACTGACATAGTCGAATTATCAAACATCAAGAAAATAAAAAGCCTTTGGGATACAAGTGAAGAAGAACTGAAAGCAACAGGTTATTTTTCAGAACATGCTTTAGGAGAGTGGAGACGACAGATAAAAGCGGTTGATGATTTAGCTAATCTTCAACTAGAAAAATATAATAAGGAAAAAGAATTAGAGAAACAAATTACTGAATTGGACAATAAACTATGTAGCCTCTGTTGAAGAAGATCACTATAAAATAGAGGAATTGAAAAAGCAGATAACTAAAGTGGCAGAAGAGAAAGGAGAAGTAATAGAAAAATTAATCATGGAAAGAAAGGAGATATTTGAATTAAGAACTGAACAAGAATCACAAATAAGAAGAATGAAAAATTTAATTACTGATGTCTTAAAAAATCCAGAATCTGCAATACCATTAAAAGATAGAATTAGGGCACTTTTTAAACTTGAAGGGTTAACAATTGGTGCTGTCATAACTGCAATTACAATGTTTTTCACTACTATTGGCTTAGCAATAAGTAACAGTTTAAAAGGTGCTGCTGGTGGAGGTGGGGGAGGTTCTGCACCATCTCCGGCTCCATCACCCTCACCATCTCCTAAGCCAGATATTCCCAATAAAGTGAAAGGCTTAAAGAAATTTGCAGAGTGGTTAAAGGAATTAGCTAAGAAGTCAGCAGCAGCTTTACCAGGAATAATCGGAGCAATAGTTTCATTTATCTTAAAATCTGCTGGTGCTGCTGTTGGGTTTCTAGCAGAACATTTAATTATACTTGTTGTTATTATTGTTAGTTCTATTGTTTACGGGCTTGTCGAGGGAGTTCGAAAAGTGAAAAATCGACGAAGTCACAATAAATAAATGGCGACAGGAAAGATACTAAACACTAACAGAAATAGTAGAGTTCCGTTAGGTTTAAAAGCTGAAAGACAACATCATGTTATCACGAATAACCCATCTTCAGCAAACCCCAAAGAAACATTGTACATAAGAGTTCCAAGATTAACGGAAAATACTTTCTTTGTTCCAGGATCATTTTATTTATCAGCTGATGTTGAAATTTCAGGTCATAGTAGTAATTACGTTGTTAATAATCTTGGTAGAAATCTGATTTCAAAACTAGTTGTAAAATGGGGAACAGAAATAATCTTTGAACTTGAAAGTTTTAACTTATATAGCACTTTTAAAGATTTATGGTTAACTGAAAAAGAAAGAGATAATTTAGTATTTCAAGGNGCATGTGCTTTTACAGGTTCTGGTTATTTGTTTAAATCAATAGATAAAAATGGTTATGAAGCTGAAATGAAAAGACATGATCTTGCTCAAGAAAAATTACAGGAAGCAACATCTAAATGGGAAGAACGTAGAAAACAAACAATAGACTTTGTTAATCTTGAATTAAAGAAAGAACAACAATCAGCTCATGATTTTAGAGAAGCTGATTCTGCTTTAGATTTATACAATTATTATCATCCAACTCATAAAATACAGGTATCAAGAAAACCTCAGTTAAGTGATTATTATCAACCAAGTACAAAGATGAAGCATTATGAATATTTATGGATAATTGGTGGTTTAACTGGTGTAGGTGTAATTATCTGGAAACTCACTTCGTGAAAACTCATTTTGTGAAAACTCATTTTGTGAAAACTCAGTAAATAAGAGATTTAATTCAGCTTCGGTGATGCTCTGTGTTTCGGCCTGGGATTCAGGATGCCGTTTAGCCAGAATAACATACATATTGTAAATAAAGCTAAAGTTAGAAAATATTTTACATTTTTCTTCTTGATTACTAAACGACTGCGTCGTATATTGATTGATAAAATCAGAAGCTTTGACTAATTGATTGTAAAATAAATCAAAATCTATTTTATCACCTTTTTCCCTATTCTCTTTTTTGCTTATTGGTCTGATGTTAATCCAATTAAAACAAATATATGGTTCATCCTTAAAATGTGCCACTGGTAAAACATGATCTTTTTCTTCAGGGCCTATTACAGGGTTTAACATTCTTTCATACTCTAACCATTTTTTATAAATATCATTTGAACAACCGAGATAATCTTTAGAAGAACATAAACTATTTCCTCTACTTAAACTATTTCTCATTAACTGTATTTCATAAAATTGCGGGTCTTTGTATCTTTCATTCATGTACACCCGCATATAAGTTCTACGACATTCTTTGCAATAACTTTGTAAACCATCTTTTGCTTTTGTACATTTATAAAAATTATCATGTGGTTTATGCATTTTACATTTTGAACATTGTTTTCCTGGCAGATAAGCAGAGTTCAAATAAGTTAAAGTCCAAGAAAACTGATTTATAAATCTTATAAACTTATCTTTAACTTGTTCTTTATCCTCATCACCATTTAAAACCACCACATTGCAAGGTAATTTACTTAGGTTAGCGTTAAACAAATCTTCATGATAATTATGTAATTTAATAAGGTATTCTAAAGAAACATTTTGTTCTTCTGGTCTTGCTCTTTCTAGCATTCTTTTGTAACATTCTTCCGGATTAGTTCTTAGATAAACTATATAGTCTGGTTTAATTATATTTCTTTCATTTTGAATAAACTTTTCAGTAACATCATAATAATCACTAAGGCCACACTTTTTATATTTATTGGATTACGGATTTTTCAGGCCGAAACCTATGTAGGAGGGGAGGGAATAAAAATAAAAATAAAATACAAAAATCTTTGACTTTTTTAGTTTTTTCCCTTGGGTTACGTGCTATGCGTCACAGAAATTCAAGGGGGAGGGAATAAAAAAAGTGAAATGTGGTAAAAAAGAAATAAACCTTTTATTGATGCAACAGTAGAACAAGAGATAGGGCCTACATAGGGGCCTATATCCTGAAAATACAGGGCGTCAGCATTTAAATATCTTTTACGTTGCACCCAGAGTAAACGGAACCAGAATTCGAGAATTTGGCGTTGGCAATGTTATGCCTTTATTGGTGAAGATATAGCCTAAATCAATTTGGCCTAATGTTTGGAGGACGTGAGAATATTAAAGTCAGAAACAATGATGTGTAACAACTATTTGCATCGGGTTTTTCGATGATGAAAAACCCGATGCAAACCAACCGACGCGACGAAGTTTTGACGAACGTCAGGCCTACATGTAGTTGACGTCACTGGGCTTGGTGACGCCGCCCTGCCTTGATGACGCCACGCAGGAGAACTGCACTGGAGCACGACGGGAGGAAGCCTGATTATGACGTCATAATCATGCACAACGTTACTATGGTGTGCTTGGCGACATCAGGGCGAATACATCTACTTGACGACTGCGGTCAATTATGACGCCATCACCTCAGGTTTAATTTCATAAAATCCTCCTTAATTAATTACCTTTAAGTTCATTTTCCAAAAATTTCTAATTGTGGGCCATTAATTCAACCATATATTCATTCCACCAGTTGAAAGTGCTAAAAATTACACCGTATGTGAAATATTGTACACTGAAGTTAGACACGGCTGTCAGAACTATATAACGAAACGATGACGGTGTTCCACATCTGCTGTCTGCGTGCTGCGCATTGGCGCCGCTACGCGGCGTTCCGGGAACGTTGCGTCTAGTGGTCGGCGGGAAAAAAACAAGAACACAAAATAGACCATCGGGAATTTTATTTTTTTTCAACATTTCCAGAAAAACCTGGGAGGGGGGCCTAATGGACAAAATACCATCATCATAAACCATCTTTGTAAATATATACTTAAAACATAACTTAAAACAGTTTGGGTTCGGAGATTGTTTGGGCTACTCGCAGGGTACTGATGGACGCCTCCTTTAACACGGGCTATTGAACTATCTTTTTTAAGATAGGGATTTAGCCTAGTGGTTTGAGGCGTTTGTCCCTTAGTGCTGGCGGTTGATGCCTTATGCGAGAGCCCGTGGGTTCGAGTCTGGTAGAAGGGCGTGATGACCTTCACCTTGGAAACCCGTTTATTTCTTATTTCACATCTTTGTAAATATATACTGTGAAGAATAAATACTTCTTTCCATTATTTTAAGTTGATTAGTTCTGAAATTGTGATGTTCAATTCATGTTTCTTGCGCCATTAATTGAAAATCTTTCATGTATTTCTTTGGTTCTTGGTATATCAAATCTAACATGTTCGCGCCATTCCAATTTTTCCATTTTTCTATTGGTTCTGGCAAGACTTCGATGTCGTTAAAGTGTTGCAATGATCCAATTAGTGTACTTTTCCCAGATGCTATGTTTCCTTCTATTGTCACGACGTGGTCGGTTCCCATTTATTTAGTAGAAAATTTATTAAATTTTACGACCGAAGTCCTATACCGATTCAACGTAGTTGGCGGTTATGCTGATTCAAGATCAGCATAATCTATAAACGCTTCATAATAAGCTCCAAATGGAGCTGTAGTTTTACCATTGTTTAAAATATATCGTTTATCAGCAAATGGATTTAAACTTCTCTTGTTTATTTCTTCCACATACATGTTATGTTTTTCTGATCTCAAAGTTCTCATGTCATGACTGAATTTTTTACTATCATGGAGTGAATCAAAATAATCATCAAATGTTATATGTTTTGTTACAACATGTTTACTTATTCTTTTTAAACGTTTAGATTCATCGGCTCTAGTTTTATAAGCATACATTTTACTTCTTAATGCTATAAATTCTATCATTTCTTCGCCAGCTAATTCATCCTTAAAATAACCAGGGACTTTCTTTTTACTTGTATCATATAATGGATGATCTCTTGGATAATTGCTGAAATCAAAATGCTCCTTTAAATTCATTAAATCTTTTGTTAAATCATCTGTTTTCAGTTTTAAAACAAACGAGTCTTTATCTTGATAGAGTAATTCTATGTTTTTCTCTCCAAAATACGGTTGTAAAGTCTCATAATAGAATTTGTACATTAACAGCTTTGAAAGCTCTAAAACTGTTGCACCTATGTAAATAGGTTTATCAAATCTTATTGATGTTTTTCGCATTAATATAGCGCATAAATCTTCATCAAATATAATTTTGGAATCAAATTTAGGATTACTTTGAAGTTTTAAAGCTCTATCATTATCATTAAATAATTCTACATCTTTTCTATTTCTGATATTTTCACAGGTTTTCCCATAAAATGCATTATTCATCAATTTGAAATAATCCTTTTCAAAATCTGTTGTTGCTTGCATTCTCTGTTTAGTGTTATGATCAATGTATGATGAAAGCCATTGTCTTTGATCAAACCCTATGATATAATGAACCTTCTTTAGAATCATACCTTGTTGTAAAAATAGAACTGTAGATTTCTGTAGTGTACTATATAGTTTAATTTATCTTTTTGGGTTAGAATTAATTTATTTACTTTTGGCCTTTTTTCTTCCCCTAATACTTCTTTCTGATTGTCACTAAGTTCATCATCTGGAATAAATAAAGATTCAGGGCAAAATGGGAAATTCACAGATTTAAACTTTATACTTTCGGGGTACTCTAAATCTACTTCAAAATAGTAACCCACAGGTGAATCTTCTGGAATAATTAACACATGTTCTTTTGTTACTGGAACTTTGTCCACGCCCTGCGATTCAAAGTTAGGAAAATATTTTACAAAATTCTTTTTGGGTAAAAACTGCATCATAGCCCATCCATATAAGTTATTTGCGTCGACGTAAAGTAGCTTATGACCTTTGTCAGCTTTAACATATCTTGTTCCCATTATTCCCGAAATTCCACCTCTTATTGCTTTTTCAAATGATAACAATGTGTCGTAATCTGTTAACAAATCTAAGTTTATATTCGTGTATTTTAAACCAGCTTGCCAAGTTAAACCAGGACATGAATAACAATGACATGGATCAATTTCAAAGTATTTTAGATTAACAGCCCTGAATCTCTCAAATAAGTCTGCTAATAGTAAAACATCCGATTTTAAGTACAAATCTATAAATTCTCCATGATCTTTAAATTTGAAGTGATCCCATGTTTCTTAGCACTTTGATAAGCCGAAATTGGTTGCATTTCATTTTTAAGGTCATCATAAAACATCTCAGGAGTTAAGCCTGTTTCATTATAACTTTCAAAAGATGTATAAAATGAATATGGAACAGATCCTTTTTTCCTTAACAACTTAAAATCATCTTCATTTGGGTAATGGAATCTGGTTATCTTAAAGTCCTCATCAATCATAGATTTTGTGCAATTATCTTAACTCCCCTGCAAAAATCTGTATGAGTCTAAAAATCGCAAACAACCGAATTGAAAAGCAATATAACATTCTGCTGTTTTGGCTAATACTTTTGGTTCTTTGTCGGTTTTCTTGGTGAGTTCTTTAATGAATAAATGCGTATCATAGTTGCTTAGATTATGAAAGAAAACTGGAACAAAGTCAATATTTCTAGCCCTTAAGTTACATTGATTATGAGCTGCTCCTCTGTATTTCCCGTTATAATGATCATGGTCTCTAACTCTATCGGCGTAAAGATCTTCCTTACAATAGTAACATTCTTTAGTATTTCTAAATTCTTGTTCCTCTTCTGGAGTTAACGTCATTTCAATTTTTGTTTTTAGAAGTTGACTGAAAATATTTCCACATTTATTAACCAATTGCAAAATACTTCAACAACATCTGGCCCCCTGTGACATGAATAATTGCTTAGCCATAAATTTGGGTAATCAGAATGTACATAAGAACCAACTGCAGCTGCAATTTGTGATTTTAGTTTTTTAGTTTTTAATTCATCAGGATCGACTTCAGCGTTTAGAGGTGGAATATTTATACTTTCAAAATCTGCATAAATAACAAAAGGCGCTTTATTCTTGAAGTGATAGTTTTTAAATTTCAGAGTTGAATATTTTCCAGTTGGCATTTTTACTTCGCAATAATCATGTTCACCACATTTCTTTTTATGTTCTATTAATGTTTCAATTCTACAAAAAGCATTCATACATCGTCTACATAAATGTTTTTTATGTTTTTGGTCTGTTCTAAAGAAAAGGTTAATATTTTTCAAATACATATAATGCTCCTGGTAGTATAAAATATCAATAACATCATCATCTTCGTGGTCCTTTGAAAGATATAATGGTTCAAGGCTATAATCTAGGATGCTTGTTGAGCTGGGTTTTTTAGTATCTAAACCAAATACATTGATCTTTAGATTATTCTCTTTCTCAATTTTTGGTATATCTTTTATCAAAACCGGGAAGTTATCAATTTTAATGTTCATATTTTTTATAGGAATATATTTCACTTACATGATCTTTAGGTGGATATTTAGCCGCTAATAAGGACCATAAAAACATTTCTCATCGTCAGTTTTCACATTTATAACAGCATTTGTTTTAAATGGTAGTTTTACAAAATGTCCACCTTTTGTTTCTTTCATTATTAAGAGGTCAATAATTCTATCTTGATATTCTCTTACATCTTTTGCTTTTTTATCATATCTTAATTGCATTGAAACATAATTATCATTTTTTCCAAATTTTTTGATAACTTTAAGTTTAGCTTTCATGATAGGATGTTTAAATTCTAAACGACTCTTTTTCCGTGGTGGTGGCAAAGCTGGTTCTTTGAAATATTTTGGTAGTTCGGCAAATAATTCAGCAGCTTCTTCCTTTGGCTTCAAATTCTGAAGATGCTTGTTTGTTTTTTTATGTCTAGCAAAATTTGTATGTGACACACTTGTTTTGCATACTTCACAATACACTTTTTCAGCGTTCATTTATACAGTAAAAAATTTGTTAAATCAACTTTATATCAGAAACTGGTAACCATTCATTAAATTTATCGCTGTAACCTTTCCATTTTACTAATCCATACTTTTTTCCTTTAATGGTTTTATACCTCAGAATTTTCTCAATTTTGTACTCTAGTTGTTCAGGATTTGGAACATAACTCAATTCTTCTTGATAAAAGTAACCATCAATGATTTCACCTTGATAATCTTCAAGTTGATAAACAAATGGTTTTGTGTAAATAACCTGTTTGATTATGAAAACTTCTTCAGTAAAGTTAAGAAGATAACCTTTAGCAAAAATAGTTTTGTATTTAGTAATTCTTACACTATCTCCGTTCTTAAATTTTGGTAAACCGAAATCGTGCATTAAAAATACCCCGTATAAATTGAACCAAACTGCACCCTCATTTTCTTCTTTCCTTGCATCTATAGGTTTCATTCCAATTGATGAATGAAATGTGTTGTTATAAGGTAAAATATCTACCCATTTATCTGTCTCGTTTGCAGTAAAATATTTCCACATTCGAGTTTTCAAAGTTCTGTTAAATCTCTCTACAACTGCGGCTTTTTTATCAGAAAATGGGGAGAACCATTCTATATCATTTTTCCCTAATAGGTCTTTTAAAGGTTTATTGTAAAATTCCTTACCATCATCGAATTGTATTTTTCCTGGTGTAGCTCCCTTGAAAATATTTTCAAACAATTCTCTTACCTCTTCACCCCTCTTACTTTTTAATGGTAAAGCCCAAGCATATCTACTAAATAAATCTGTAACTGTTAGAATGTAATTGTAACCCTTCTCAGCTCGCGATTTCATGTCAACTAAATCAGCTTGCCATTGTTGATCAATGTAAGAAACCATAGTTTTTCTGTAAAGGAATTTTGTAGTTACCGGTTTATGTAACTGATAAGTTGGTAAATTCTCAAGAAACTCTTTTAGCTCTTTGTACTTAATTAACTTACTATTCAACTTTGTTGACGTTTCACGATCAGACTTTACTTTCTTCCAAATTTGAGAAATATTTGAATAAGCAACTGAACTTTTAGGATTAAAATACAAATCTCTAAGTTATTGCTCCTTATCCATTTATTTACTAAATAAACTTTGCTTTCTTACTCCCACATATAGCGCACTTAACTATCAAATATTTTTTACCACCAGCTAATTTGTGAATAATTGCTTTACCCTTATTTGGGGTGAATTTTCTACATTTAACACAGTAAACTTCCGGCACAGCCATTTATTAAGTTGGAAATCTACAGTATATGTAGATTGGGGGGTCCAAGTGGACGATGTGAAAGGTTTTGGGCAGCGGCAGTGCAATTTTGCTACTTTTTAGGTACTTTTCATGGTTTTTTGACACCTGAAAAAATAGCACTTTTCAAGGGAAAATGCTTAAATTTTAGTGTTTTGGCCGCTGCCATAACCGATTTCCCATCTTCCGTCTGGATCCCCCCAATCTACATATACTTCGGTGCCAGTACAAAGATTTGTACCCAAGCCATACAAGTTCCCGGTGGATAAAATGCAGAAAATTAACCAACAGATCGACATCATGTTGGCTAAAGGAGTCATTGAAAGAGCAGAACACTCCCCTGGTGAGTTCATCTCGAACATCTTCACCAGGGATAAGAGTGACGGCAGTCTCAGAATTATCCTAGACCTCACACACCTTAACAAGCATATTACTTACCACCATTTCAAAATTGATACCTTCATCTCTGCACTGGACATGGTCTACCCACAGTGTTATATGGCTTCCATAGACTGGAAGGACGCGTATTTCTCAGTCCCAATTAAAAACTCTCACAGGAAGTTCCTCCGTTTCTACTGGAACTCACAGCTTCTGCAATTCACCTGCCTCCCCAATGGTTTGGCGTCAGCCCCGCGAATCTTCAGCAAAATTACTAAGGTCTTTTTTGCTGAACTCAGAAAGAAAGGACATTCCAACTGTTCGTATATTGATGATTCCTTCCTGGTAGGAGACAAAAGAGGATGTGAACTAAATGTTCGTGACACATTTGAGGCTTCAGACAGAGCCGGCTGGGTCACCCACCCAATTAAGTCCAGGCTGAGACCTGCGCAGTGTCGCACTTTCTTGGGGTTCGTTATTAACTCCGTGTTGATGATGGTCACCCTGACAGAGGAAAGAATTCAAAAGATGCTCCTGATCTTTCAGAATGTCCTGAGAGAGAAGAAGAGAGTGAAGATTCGCAGACTGGCCGAGGCCATTGGACTGATGGTTTCCAGTTTCCCGGCTGTAGAATTTGGACCCCTGTTTTACCGTAGGTGTGACAACTTTAAGACTACAGCCCTGAAGGCACACGCTGGAAATTATGAAGCGCTGGTGGCGCTCCCTGGGGGAGTGTGTGATGACCTAACTTGGTGGGAACAGAATGTTCAAACAGCTTGTGGCCCTATCAGGAGGAAGTCTCCTGAGGTGGTATTGACTTCTGATGCTTCTCACATTGGTTGGGGTGGCTCCTGCAGTCGAAAGCGCACAGGGGGAAATTGGTCTGTCAATGAGCAGGAAAAGCACATCAATGAACTAGAATTAAAAGCTGCCCTCTATACGATTCAAGCTTTCTGTGCTCACATGTACGATAAGCACCTACTCATCAGGATTGATAATACCACAGCTGTGGTATACATAAATCAGATGGGGGTAGGAAAGAGCATTGCAATGCTGTAGCCAGGGAACTATGGTTATGGTGTAAAGCGAGGAAACTGTTTGTAACAGCCTCTTACATTCCGGGGGCACAAAATGTGGTAGCTGACACAGAAAGTAGGATTTACCATGAAAATGGGGAGTGGTCCCTAAATCAGAAGTGCTTCCAAAGTTTGTGTGAAGTGTGGGGTAAACCACAGGTGGACCTCTTTGCATCAAGGTTGAATTTCAAAGTTACGCCTTACTTCTCTTGGAGGCCTGACCCTGGTTGTAAGGCAGTGGATGCCTTCTCAACATCCTGGCAGCACATGTATGTGTATGCTTTCCCTCCTTTCTGCTTGATTGGAAAAGTGCTGAAGGAAATTGAGAACGATGGCGCAAAGGCTCTTAGTAATCTTTCCCCTGTGGCCTACCCAGCCTTGGTTCACCACCATAAGCAGACTGCTTATTGACTCTCCCATCTTACTTTCCAGCAGAAAGGGGGACATCATCACACACCCCAGCAAGAACCCCAAGTCGCACCTGCCAAAGATTCGCCTGGTTGCTGCCCTGGTGGGGAACGAGAGGAGTCACTCGAGGGACTCGCTGACTCTATCATCGAAGCTTCATGGAGAGATGGTACTAAAAAACAGTACAAGACTTACATCAAGCAGTGGTACAATTTTTGTGCAAAGAGGGGAGCAAATCCCCTGCATGCTAATGAACGTCTAGTACTCTTGTTCCTGTCTGCGCTTTTTAAGAGGGGCCTGCAATATTCAGCAATTAACACAGCCAGATGTGCCCTGTCATCATTTCTTGCCTGTGGGGAGAAAACAGTGGGTTCAATGAAGGTTGTCTCTCGATTCATGAGAGGGGTGTTCAATCTAAGGCCAGCACTGGTTAGGAAAAACCTGACTTGGGATGTTGGTGTTGTATTGCGAAAATTGCAGGCCCTCTCACCTGTGAAGGCGCTCTCTTTGAAGCAGTTGACACTAAAGTTGGTGATGCTGTTGGCTCTGTTGGCCGGTCTCAGAGGCCAGCGTTTACATCTTATTGACATCAGGAATATGACTGTGTCTAGAAACCTGCTGAAAATTAGGTTTGGAGATCTCTTGAAACAAACCCGGCCGGGGTTTCAGCAGCAGGAAATTTCTATTAAAGCATATGCCCCAAACAGAGGCATCTGCATATGTGTGGTCATGTTGGAATACTTAGCGAGAACAAAACCATTGCGAGGAAAGGAGACGAAATTGCTAGTCAGTACGGTGAAACCGCATGCGCTAGTCTCTAGAGATACAGTGTCGAGATGGTTGGCATGCTTAAAGAAGCAGGGGTGGACACCTCGGTTTTTTCACCTCACAGCGTTAGGGCAGCCTCTGTCTCGACGGCAAGGGCTGCTCAAGTTCCGATCTCAACCATCTTGGAAACTGCTGTCTGGTCAAATGCCAGAACGTTTGCGAAATATTATAGCAAGGATATCAAAGAATTTGGCTTTGCCGAGCAAATTCAAAAGAGAGTGTAGGTCTCAAGTGGAGAAAAGTGTGTTACACTGCTCTGATCTGAGTAATGAACTTAGTGAAATTGTTAGAGAACTTAATGTTGAAGTCATCTGTTAGTGGATTTTTGCCAAAAGCTGTGGCCAATGCTCAGTTACGGGTGTGGTAGCCCCGGTTGATATTTTGTTGTTTCAAAAGTCTAAGGTGTTTGTAATTGTTGGGAGCTGTTATCAAAATAAAGATTATAGTTTTGTACTTTTTTGGAATTTGGGTCCTGGTTCTTATTTATTCCATTGGACTGGGATTCCTCTTTATAATTCCTTTTTGCTTTCGCTGAACTTGGGCAATCTTTAAACATCTCATGTAATCTCGTAAGTAAGTCAGCTGTTAGGTAGAATTGAATAATTAAACGAACCTGTAAGGTGATGTTTGATTGAAGTTCTACCCATACAGCTGACGACTGGAGAGATTACATGCCCTTCCCTTGCTCCCTCCCTTGTAATCTCTCCAGTTGGTTGCATTGCCCTAGGTTCAGCTTGTTGAACGGTGCATTATGGGTAGAGCTGCGCGCGCATTTCATGTAATCTCTCCAGTCGTCAGCTGTATGGGTAGAACTTCAATCAAACATCACCTTACAGGTAAGGTTCGTTTAATTATTCAAATCACTGAACGAAAGCGAGGCAGTGACGTAGGCGTAGCAGACGCTATAAAACAATCACTAATTACGCATGATTAGTCAGGCGTTTGAAGGTGGCGTGATGTTAACATGTTAATGGATGCTTCTCTACGAAAGTTGCCGAAAATTTCATCGAAGTCGGTTCACTTTTGGCCGAGTTATCGATCGAAAGGTAACCTTGTATTTTCGAAAACAGGCATTCTTCAAAGTGCGTACACTTTCTTGGAATAGTATTTTGAAACTTCTGCTTAGGTCATTCGGGTTGTTATAACCTAGAAGAATCCACAGGCGAAGCGTGGTTTTATGCACGCATGTCTGAGGGGTTGAAAATCACCCCGAAACACAACCATATTTACAAGAAATCTCCTTCGCTTTATCCACATCTTCGATAATCGAAGGTTGATCTGCTCTCCACTGCGTTACATCGCACATCACCCTTCGAGAAAAAGACCAGTCGGCGGCGTATCTTGGCACCATGCCAACTTTACCGGTCGACCAATCATATGACACTTTATATCGGGTCTTCGGCTACAACTCTTTGTACCACGATTCAAATTTTACAACACCGATTCTGATTGGCCTCTTCTTCTCGAGGCGGCAGATACGCCGTGGACCTGTCACTTTCTCGAAGGGTGATGTGCGGTGTAACGTAGTGGTGAGTAGATCGGCCTTGTAGATCCATTGTCTAACGTGGTTCCATGGGCTCCGACGGTGGCGCTGACTGGTCGAATCGTCAGTTAGCGCCACGTCGGACACCAAGGAACCAGGTTATGGCTGCGAGAATCGTTACCTATTGCTGTTCAAACTGCGTACAAAAGCTTGGAATACCATGCCGAGGTATGAAATTAATACAGACTGGAGATTGATAGTTTCTTCGTCCATTTACTTTTGCTGGTTTTATGCAGGCAAGTGTTTATGGAGTGATGGCGATGTTTTTAACAACGGTCTACTCCAAATGACCTCCAATTCTGTGCGGAGGACGAAATTTCTTAAAGTCTCCCTCTTGCCGTCGATTTTATGAAGTCCCCAAATGTAACTTTGCCTCAAAATTGCAAATAAATCACTGAAAATTTTTTTTGTAGCTCTTGGAACGAAATATTTGGAGTTTTATAAAAACGCGCGAAAAAAATGACCCAGTTCTGAGCCCAGAACGCGTGACGTCACAAGAGGCAATTGCGCTCAAGGCGTGCGTCACGGCATCACCACCGCTGATCAAAATGGATGACAGTTTTAATGTTCTGTGTGATTCTGAAGGGGAAGATCCTATTCTGCGTGAGGATTCTGAAGTTCTTCGGGGTGGGCAGAGAGTTAACATTCGGCCTTATCAGTTTGAACCCGAATATGACAGTGATGACCCGGCGCTGCTGGAGACCGTCATGGAAGCAGAGGCAGAGGAAGATTGGAGGCTGCAGGACGACCGGTGGTAAGCAAATTTCCTTCCGAAACTGCATCAGGCGGCCGAAAACTTGACTTTTAGTACAGCATCACAGAGTACACAAACATTGGTGATGTAACCGTCTCTTTTTTACACTTTTTAGGCCAAACTTGGCGTGTTAGGCCTGCTACGACTTGGGGGCCTACCATGCCTACTGCACACCTCAGTGCACATCGTGTGCACATCCTACACACTCACTGCGAGTGGGATAGAGTACCGGTAGGCCTAGTCTAGGCTACTCTAAAGCGGCGAATCCACTGTCGCGATTTGGGCTTGAGACGGGGTTGCGATGCCTTGCGATCGCCTTATATGGCAATCGGAAGTCCTTATAAGGTAACCGCAAGGGGACGCAACCGCGTCTCAAGCCAAAATCGCGACAGTGGATCACCCGCTTTAGTCGGTAGGCCTAGGCCTGGACCTATGACTATAGGCTGTAGGCCTAGGGGGCCTAGGCGCAGCTTGCATACTCCCATAATGATAATCGGCGGGGCCTAGCCCTAGGCATGCTAGGCCTAACACTGTTGAGTGTTGCCTAAGCTAGGCTAGGCCGCCTACATTCGATTCATAATTCTACATTTCGGTGTATAGCCTAGACTAATCATTTACAGGTGTCAGTGCGGGAATTGTCAGCGAATGCCAACCACAAACGAATGCAAGTGTTGCAAGGAGATATCTGCCGTCTCAAACAAACTTGCCGAAGTTGAAGATACTACACGACAGTCATTTTCCTGCATGGTGGAAAGTCCAGCCTTCGCCAGTGTGTGCCTCGACCCCTGGGTGTTGCAGACAGCCTGGTACCAATATAGGTAGGCCTATATTCTTTACTCAAGTATACTTTATACGCATATTAAACATAATTGGGTTCGGAGATTGTTTGGGTTATTCGCAGGGTACTGATGGACGCCTCTTTTATAGTGCTGTCAATTGATGCCTCATTCGAGGGTCCGTGGGTTCGAATCTGGTTGGAAGCAATGTCTTTCACCTAAAGAAACCGGATTCTATTTCATTTCTATTTCTTTACAGGTCCCAGTATGGAGGGAGAGGACTTGACAATGGGCCCCTTCACAAGAGGAACCGCCATATTGCCTATCGCCAGCTGGTGAGATGGTGCTGGGGATTCATTGGTAAAGATGTTCGAGTGCCACTGCCAGCCTGCTGTGTTTTGAGGATACGGGCTGAATTTCCTCCACCAGGAATTGAGGAGAACTTCGAGTTTGTGGGATTCCAATGGCCAGAGGAATGATTAAAGGTAAATAACCACAAGCAAGACGACCTTTTGCAACAAGAAATTAAGTTATGTTATTTACATCATTCCAAATATACTGTTTACATTCTGCATCACAACTGGCTTCCACATGTTCTATCTACATACATTGTCCTGTACTGGTACAAATTCTCTTGTCATGGACGGTCTTCAATGCACAGTCACACACGACACCAAATCTCAATGCTTAGTAATGGCTTGAAACCGACTGTACTTGGAAAGAGCCTCTTCCGATGGTTTTTCATACTGTGAAATCAAGGGCAACGGTTCCTTGACAGCAGCAAGCTGACCACAAAATTTCTCCGGGTTCTCCACAACTTCTTCAGTCAGAACCTTCATCAGATGACCCACATAACCTGGAAAATAAACAAAAAGCATTGAGGGACTTTTCAAGAATATACAAATAAGATTGTCATTGTACATGTCATCTAACAATATCTAACAATATTTCTATGATAAATAT
>NMRB01002845.1:0-31575 GCA_002633025.1 Notospermus geniculatus
AATTGACATTATGTAGCACATATTGTGGTCTTTCTTTTCGGTCAAATTGATTCCAAATTTCTCTAATGAAATGTCATAAAAATAGAAATCATGGTAAGGAAGAACCGCTTGATTTTTATCCCGCCAGGGCGGCGTTGCGAGCGGTTGCACCAAAAGATATTAGTCGGTCAGGTTTCTATTGACTACAAGTACAGTGGAACCTGCCACATTGAACACCTTGGTACTTTGAACAAACTGCCTACATTGAACACTTTGAAATTCCCCGCCAGATCCAACAGTAAAGGATCACCTAGTACGGTGACCCTTGGTACATTGAACACCTCCTTACAATGAACGCTTTTGAAATTCCCCGTGAGTGTTCAATGTAGACAGGTTCCACTGTAGTTCATACGCGCAAGTTGCCAGCAGTGCAGGGGCGGATCCAGGATTTTGCCAACGGGGGGGTGCAGACAGGGCCAAAAGGGCAATACCCTATAAAGGAAAAGCCCAGGCCTCTTCAGGGACGTAGATTTAAACATAACATCATATGCTATGCAAACAATGGATTCGAATTCACATCGATTTCCGTAATTTGAAGCCCGAAATTCGAATTTGTTACATGTGTGAAGAGCATCCTCGATGAAAGGCGAGAGCGACCTGGACAGGGCGGGACAATGCCATACGAACGTCCCGGAGTTTGGGGGCAAAGATTTGATAAAATGCCGGGCCGTATCCTAGTCCCTAACAGCGAGCGCCGCAGGCGCGAGGCGAAATATCGGCGGGGGGTCCGGGGGGCCTCCCCCGGGAAAATTTTAGAAACTAAGAGTGCTTTAACGCCATTTCCCGGCATGGAAATGCCTTTTTCGGCCCTGTGCCGGAAAAAAATACTCTGCCGAAAGAGGCACCCTGGAGGCGAAATGTCGGCGGGGGTCCGGGGGCCTTCCCCGCGAAAATTTTAGAAAATAAGAGTGCTCATAACGCTATTTCCCGGCATGAAATGCCTTTTTCGGCTCTGTGCCGAAGAAGGCACTCTGCNCCCCTGGATCCGCCCCTGTCAGTGGGCGTGGTCGGTCTCCGGATTGAGCAAACCTCTCGTCACGGCGCCCTTGACGCAGTGCAACGTGGTTGAAGTCAAAACGTCATTGCTCACAGCGCCACCAAGTGGGGTGGGGGAAAGTTTGCCGGTTCCTCATCAATTGTCAAGACACTAAGGTGTGTTTTTTCTCTCTGGTTTGTACGATCGCCAACCAACGTCTAGTTTGAAACGTGCTGTGCAGAACTTGCCATCTTTTCTTCTTTAACTCACCTGCCAGTGTAAGATGTGTAACGTGTGTAGCGGGATCGGCTCGTGTACCTTGACCCCCCACGGGAACCACCCCTCCTACCGCATGCAAAATCTAGAAAGAAGGGCGCAAATCGAAATAAACTAGGAGAAAAGAGTTAGTGAACTGTCATTCACAACAACGTTGACCACACAGTCGCTTACATCAGATGTCTGTAGGCTCCATTATACGCGAGAAGCTCGGCCGCGCGTTCGCCTGCCCCGCCTGAAGGCTCACCTGGTACGCGCATCTCCGGCAAACCTTCAAATAGCCTACACCATAGATCTACGTCAAATTTAGGGCACCAAGTCTGCCCGCGTGGTGACGTAGGAGGAATATTCGATACAAATCCTTACCTAAACACAGTATCAGAATAATCCACCACCAAACGGTATATAACCAACGCCACTTCACGATGGCGGCCATCTTGTATAACAGCGCGCGATATCGTCGGTTGCCATGGCGACGAGTTGCGTGTGGCATAACGAAACAACCCCGGGAAACAACAGAGGCATTGATTGATATAAAGCAGGTTTATTATGATTGCACATCAGTTAGTAACAGAGGGGTGATGCGAAGTTGGGAATTGCAGACAAAGATTAGATTCATATGGGGTCTTCGCCTAGGGATCTTTGTTCTTTGGACTTTGTTTTATGGACAATGTCATCTCTGGTTTTTACAGCAGACGTCAAAACTCCTGATGGAAATTATTACTGTGGCTTCCCCTTCATCTCCATGGGGGTCCTGGGTCCATATTCATAAACATACTTATCTTTTGTGTTGAACAAAGGATAAGTGTCACACTTAGACTTTAAAGTGGTTTTATGAATACGGGCCCTGTACTGTAAAGCTGTAGGACACAAGACCAGTCTACTCGCGCTGGTATCAGGCCCGTAGCAGCCCTCTGATGAGTGGGGGGTCCCTGGCAGGGTCGGATCCAGGACTGACAGAAAGGTTGGGTGCGTAGCTCGGCGGGGGCGGTCAGGACCGGAAAGTGAAGCCCAAACGGGGGATCTGGGGGTCCTCCCCAGAAAAAAAATGACAATTTAAGTGCTTTAGATGCATGCGCCTGGGATCTGAGAGCAAAAATATGGACATATAAAATGGACATTTGGGCCAAGGTATTTTTGGCAAAAAAAGTGGGGGGCCTTGGACCCCCCGGCTGCTACGGGCCTGGGTATGCGAGTATGGCAAGCCGTTTGTTCATTATTTCCAAAAACTTAGTTTTTGCTCCAGAAACTAGGTTTCTGACTTCAAAAACTAAGTTTCTGGTCCAGAAACTTAGTTTTTGGACATCTAACTAGTACTTTGGATCCAGAAACTTAGTTTCACGAGCAAAACTAAGATTCTGCACCAAAAACTAAGTTTCTGGACCAAAATCTTGGTTTCTGAAGTCAAAAACTTAGTTTCGGGCCAAAAACTTAGTTTACTAGAAACTAAGTTTTTGACTTCAGAAACCAAGTTTTTGGTCCAGAAACTTAGTTTTTGGTCAGAAACTTAGTTTCTGGATCCAAAATACAAGTTACATGTTCAAATACTAAGTTTTTGAAGTCAAAAACCTGGTTTCTGAACAAACGACTTTCCATAACTGTGTTTTTGAAAGCAGAAACTAAGTTTTTGGCCAGAAACTAAGTTTCTGACTTCAGAAACCAAGATTTTGGTCCAGAAACCAAGATTTTGGTCCAGAAACTTAGTTTTTGGTGCAGTAGTTTTTGCTCGTGAAACTAAGTTTCTGGATTCAAAGTACTAGTTAGATGTCCAAAAACTAAGTTTTTCGACCAGAAACTTAGTTTTTGAAGTCAGAAACCTAGTTTCTGGAGCAAAAACTAAGTTTCTGGAAATAATGAACAAACGGCTTGCCATATGCGAGTAGTCTCGGTCACTGGCAGAGTTCGACTGGAGCCCGAAGTTGAACTCGGTCGTGTCGAGTCGCACCCGAAGTCCGTGGGCGTATTCGAATGCCATCATCATCTGACTCTGTATTGCGTCCAGCAAATAGGCTAAAAATAGCAATACGAGTCAGACGTTCGGACTAACTGCTACTCAGCCCTCAATGTTCAAGGTCAGGTGCAGGCTAACCCGAATGGCAACCTCGTTTGCAAGGTTGTTCGAGCACCCGGGTTGAATCGGGTACAGGTTGACCACGTCATGCCAAGATGGCGGCGCCCTTTTCAAGACGTGGTTTTGTTATCATCTATCTATTTGTGATCAAATTTCGGATGACTGATCTCATGAAAGTGATCAGGTAGGTTATGATAGATTACGTAAATATCGGAATTAGCGGTTGTTCTTGCTGAACCCTTGTGTATATTGTTCAATTTGTCTCTTAGTTCTGGAGTTGTACCATCGGATTGGAAGAAGGCTAATGTAGGCCTAACTGCATTACATAAGAAAGGTGCTACTGATTTAGCTAGCAATTATCGTCCCATTAGCCTAACTTCATTGGTTTGTAAGCTTATGGAGGCTATGGTGAGGGACGCGATCAACAAGCATTTCAGAGTAGAAAATATTCATACTCCCATGCAGTATGGATTCACAGAAGGCAAATCCTGTAAGACCAATCTTCTGGACTGCATGGAGGATTGGACAAAGGCCGTAGACCAGAGACTTGGAGTTGATGTAATATACCTTGATTTCCAAAAGGCTTTTGATTCCGTTCCTCACTGTAGGCTCCTCCGTAAGCTTCAGGTTTATGGCATCGCAAATAAAACTTTAAATTGGATTTCAAATTTTCTTTCAGGCAGAACGCAGTCGGTCATTGTCAATGGGAAGGCATCCAATGAAGTCTCTGTCTCTAGTGGTGTTCCCCAGGGGAGCGTTCTTGGTCCCTGTCTCTTTGCGATTTTTGTCAATGACATGCCAGCCCACGTGCAACATAGCACAATTCGTCTTTTTGCGGATGACGCTAAATTGTATAATGTTATTAGGGAACCCAGTGATTGTCAGAAGTTGCAGAGGGACCTTGATTCTCTGGTTAGTTGGGCTGCAACTTGGCAGTTGAAATTTAATATCCCAAAGTGTACTCTGCTACGTTTGGGTAAGCCTATGCCTGGTATTCAGTACAGAATGACAGACGATCTTGGAAACCCCCTTATTTTGGGTGAGGTACCTCACATGCGAGATTTAGGGGTAATAATTTCGAACGACCTCTCAGCCAAAAAACATGTGGAGGCTGTCACACTCTCAGCCAACAAAGTATTATTTACTATCAAAAGGTCAATGAAACATTTAAATGCCGCTTCTGGTCCAATCCTTTACAAATCGTTGGTTCGACCCATATTAGAATATGGTAATTCCGCTTGGAGCCCTTCTACTGTTTATGAGGTCGAACAACTGGAAAAGATTCAGCGCAGGGCCACCAGATGGATTATGGGAGGTCAATATGTCCCCTACCAAGAACGCCTCCGTCTACTGAAGTTGCCATCATTAACTCATAGGCGTAGAAGAGGTGACATGATCGAGATTTTCAAGTGCTTCTCCCATCCAGAGACATACGATAGTGTACATTTTGATTTGGCCCCTACAGTTTTGCGAGGTCATCCCCGTAAAATTTTTAAGCAGCGATGGAATACGTCTGTTCGGGGCAAATTTTTCTCAATTCGTGCTGTCAACGACTGGAATTCCCTTCCTAGCCACATTGTTCAGGCACCCACTTTGAATGCGTTCAAATCCTCACTCGACAAGTATTGGTCTACTTCTGAAACTGTTTTCAACTATCGAGCCTAAATCGACCTCCTCTACATTCATTTATCATTTTAAACTGTGCATCATGCAACTGCAGCTCCATTTTCTTTTTGTTTGTAGTAACTAAGCCTTGCACTCCTGCAGATGATTTTGTTTATTTGCGTTTATGCATGTATGTGTTTTTCTGTTTGCTGTTTAGCTGCACCCTTTTAGTGTGTCAAATTGTATGCTATACTTTGTCAACGACACTACTGTATTTGACTACTAGTAACGACTTAATTAGTGATTGAGGATTTATGTCTGAGTATTGTGTTGGAGCTATTCATTATGACAATGTATACTTATGAACGTTACGATTTCTTTGACAGCGTGAGAAGTATGAAGAGGAGGAGTCAAGAAGGATTCAGGATTGGAAAAGATAATGATAGGATTAACGAATTCATTGGATTATGGAAATGCTTCATAATCTTTACGTCCCTATACCACCCTGCGTTAAACGCGTGACAAGCGACATAATATTATAAGCTAAAGACCCACCAGGGTTATAATAGCTTCAAATTATCATCATCATCAAATATCTGTGCGCCTTCTGGGGCGGGTTTTGGCAGTTGGCAGCGTGTGTGTGGCCAGTTTTGGGAGGCTGGAATATTCCAACCTGCTCCAGCTGCTCAGTGCAGTGGACACAATCACGCTACACCGTGCCTGTACATTCGCCTGTACATTGTACTGTAAAAAATGTAGGTCCAATTTTCAAAAACTTTTAAAGCCCCACAATATTGAATTTTACTGGATTTTCAAAGTGTTGGGAGAATGCTGGTCGAGGTCTCATAGCATCGTGAAGGTCCCCAAAATTAGCTATAGGACACTTATTTTTCAAAATGATTGAAAATGGGACTGTTGGGTATCATTTTAAAGGTCTTTAAATTATGAACACAACAGTACAAAAATAATCAAAATCGGTCCAGAAATAAGAAAGATATTGGACTCTAAAATTTGGGGTTTTTGAAGGCTTTCTGCACAATGAAACCAACCTGTAGGCCTACCGGTGGTGACGTCAGGTCACGTGGGTTTGTTTACATGCATTAGTCAGTTAAAATGCACGCTGTACCCCACTGTCAAAATTAGCATTGCGCAGCTATGCGCCAGGGTCGGTACCCCATTGTAGCATATGGACTTTTAGAAAACAACATAAGCTACGTCGTAATCAGTGTTCTTTGTGCGTGCGATTGCCAGGAAAGGAATCCCGGGCCTTTGAAGTGGTCAGTTGGGGTGATTTCCAACACAGACCAGACCTACTGTCGCTTGAAGTGGCGATTTCGACAGTTAACTGAGAGTTGCCCCCAAATAATTATCACAACTGTGTGCATTTGAGTCAAACTCACAAGAATATACCCAGAAATAATTTTTAACACGCTAGGTTTAACCAGAAATCTCGCCAAACTGAGAGGGCTATTTTCGCCGAAATCAAAATGGCGTCGGCTCGTGTATCATGCTGCCGATTGCTGTGTCAATGAATGGTCCAAACTCAACGGACGGTTTCTTTCAATAAATTGTAGAAATTTAAAAACTAAGCCCGGATATGGAAAGAATAGTATCTCTGCTATGTTAGACGGCTGATATTTATTTGTATCCTGCCCAGGTGGATGAGGATTGAATGGATTTTATAACAGGAAATATGCATGCTAGCAGAATACGATTCAATATGTCCGCCGGAAGTTCTCCTATAGCTACCAAAATGCCTGCCTGATGCGTATTTCCGAGAATCAAGGCCTAGCCTAGTTTTCAGCACACAATGAAAAAAATCTGCAGGGAGGGCTCTAATAATGTATTCAGACAGAGCGCAGTACATTTTACACGTCGTGACGTCGTGCACTGACGTCAAGAATCGCGGCGATGATTTGCGTTTTTCAGATTCAATACAGTGGGGCTTTAACTTCCATACTTCTTTAAAAAACTTTTAGGCCCTTAATTGAAAAAAAATTGAAAAAAAATCAGCCATATTCATGTTGAACACACATAGGCCTAACTCCGGCCTATATTTTTTCCAACAACATGTCCAATGCTGAATTTGCGGGCACCTGCTGAAGATGGCTGGCCTTGCAATGACGTTATCCTGGCGGCCATCCTGGAGGGCACTAGTCACGAAACTCACGACTTCGAATATTTGGGATATTCTACGTCGTGATTCAGGCTATGCCGTTCTGTACGGGAAATCCGCACCGCTGAGAAGGGCGGAATGTTTTCACTGCTTGTGAAGCTCTGGGAGCAGGACATCATTTAAAAAGTATCCTGTCGTGAACTTCCAATATTCTAGATGACATTCATACCGTTCACCAAAAAATCTGCCAACTTTTAAGGTCTTTAAAATCCGAAATTTGAAGGGCAGTAAAAACACGCCGCCATATCCCTGTACATCGTACTGTACATTGGTTTGTTGACTTCCGCAGCGAAAGGTCACATGGGAGTTGATGGTTCGAAAGGTCGAACTCATTTGAATAATTAATATAATCATCGGATGTTTCTTCGTCACCAAAAGAATCAACTTTCGCCAATGCGCATGCGCAGAAGGCGTGTTTGAGCAATCGGAAACACTCAGCGATTTCCGTTGACAGGCGAGGCCAACGCCGAAAGTGACGTCATCAAAACATTATGGCAGCCAAGTTCGGCGCAATGCAAGATCGCGTCGAAAAAAAGAAATTAAACCTATGTGTTCTGGTCAGATTACAATCAAAATGGTCCAGTCACCTAATGTTTAATATGAACATTACAAATATTTGGTGTTAAAAGCGATTTCCACTGTAGGTTTTCGAGATATTCACAATAAAAGTGCGGCGTGTTTGACTAATTGATATGCAAATTTTCGTTATACAGTAGTCCCGTGTGGAATAGGCAGGTTGTATCCGGTCGTAGAATCATAACATCTGTGTTATGTTCGGAGACCGGAGTTTTCGGTCTAGGAGGGCACAGGCCTTGATAGGGCGCAGACAGAGGTGTGACGTGACCTGCGTGAAGTGCGCCACACCATTGTTTGACGTAACGTCATTGGGACATGCACAGCTCATTTCGCTGCGCCTCTGCAGCATGTGCCCCCCCAGCATGGTGGCTTGTGACGTCATTTGCAAGGCCTCTATTGACGAGTATTCCCTGCACACCATGGATGTTGGAGGTTACAATATTACTTCAGGATTGCCTGCAGTACCAGAGACCTCCCTCCCCCAAAGGGGGCTCTTTTGAAGTCGGGAAAGACGCCACTCTCAGCAGAGGGTTGAGAAGAACACGTTCTTCACCCGACATGACTTGAGGTGCGTTCTCGGCGTTCGAGAGTGCCATTCTGGAGTTGAGTCAAGAACTACATGTACATGAACTAATAGATCAGAACGAGTGTTGTCAAGAACAAGGATTCGAATACGTCCATAATGTTCGGCTTTATTTTTAATTCTTTGACTTCGTTTTTCTGTCGATTCTACGCCTAATTTGTTTTTTCGTCTCACTTGTTTTTGAATCATCTCTCAGAGACAACATCGGATGTTCACATCTGATGCGAGCGTGTTGAGTTTTATAAATCTGTTCCTGTTGGCGTGGTTGGATACTAGGATTTTCAGATTGATGCCGGCGGCAGACTTGACAGAAGACTCAGCATTGTAAACTGAATAAAATGATTTTCTAAAATCTAAATGCAATGATACAAACTTTAATGTCCATATTTTTGTTTCTTCTCCAGAATGATGTCGTATCCAATGGTTACTGGTCTTGATATCTTATGGTAGCGATCCACCCGATGTTCAACTGCCCGAATTGCCTTTATACATCATACGTCATACATCATGAAGATTCCTGACAGTGAAAGTGTACATCGAATTTCCACTTTACCCGTTTTGACGTCGTGAGTAACACTTTATCCTTATTCGTGTTAAGTGGTGAGAGAGTGGCATGTAAGCAGCACGTCTGAAAGCGTTCAACCAATCAGGGAGGTGGTAACATGGACCGAAACACCTACCGAAGAATCTGATTGGCAGAACGCCTGCAGGACGCGCCACGTACGCACCAATCTGTCGCCGGCTTTATTCTTCACTTTGGTCATTGTGGTTTCTGAGCAACCGCTGCGATGGGTTTGACAGGAATTGACATGGTCACATGACTGTCCCCAGCAGCTGTAACCCTCCAGTCTCGAGATATGCGAGGCAGTCTAGGGAAATGTGTCGGATGTCGTGTTAGATTATTAGGTAAAGTGAAGTGAAAAAAAAACAAAGTTTGGGATCTCAAAATACTTCATGTGGTTCGATTTCCTGAGACATCACTGTGGTTTGGGATCTCAAAATACTTCGTGTGGTTCGATTTCCTGAGACATCACTGTGGTTTGATTTCCGCTCAAGTCGCCTGTCTACTGACTTGAGAGAGAACTGAAAGTGAGATGGCAACCCTGTCAAAAGTCACACAAGAATGGCTTAGATTGACATCAGGAATATTGCAGTAGACTGGAGAGTACTTAATACTTTATGCCCTTTTCAGGTGCTGCCCTTTCCAAAGGAAACGTGATAACATTCTTAGATGCTCATTGTGAGGCAACAGAAGGATGGTTGGAGCCGTTACTTACTGACATATATCACAATAGGTAGGTATTTAGTGTAGGTCAGGGTATGTGTATGATATATTTCCATCAGGGCCGTAGCCAATCATTGGCCCTGTCAGTATAGGAAGGCCACTTCACAACAGACAGACAATACTGAAATTGACAGATAATTCAGCCCGTACCTGCCAACCTCAGAGCGACTTCCAATTGGTTTGGTGGTGGAGGGTCACAAATATGGCCCATTGTGTTGAAAGTGTGATATTGCACTGGTAAATTTTCAGTGAATTCTAGATATTGTCCACCATATTCACCCAGCTGATGGTGGTGTCTGGCTTTCCATTGTCAAACAAGAGCCGAGGCATTGTCTCCATGGCCAATCCATATTGACTTGAGAATTGAGCTACAAGTACAGTATTATATAGACTTTTCTTGTGTCTTATGAATCTCCTATCTGTTTCAGACTTTACATATCAAACATGTAAATAGCAATCAGTGTCTTGATCGGCCTGGACCGACGCAGAGGGATGCTCCTGGTGTTGGTAAGTTGGAACCCTTTTAAGTTATGGCTTCTAATAAGACGACCATATATTTAGGGAGGAAACTAAGAAGCGTAGATGAAATTATTGTTGCATGTTTCCTTCTATAACTTGCGTCTGTTGTAGCGACACGTGTCAGTTTCTGCATGTTGTATTCCTAAAGGTGCTCTTCACCTGAGAGCTTTCTTGTGCAAGTCGCCTCAATGGGCAAGTCACCATTGTTGGCTTCCATCAGGGCTTCCGCTAAGCAGCGGGATTCCCGCCAAAACTCGTATCAGCTGCCATTCGGAACGACCTGAGGCGAACTGCTTATCTATCCACTGGCGGCGCATTTCACCTCGGACACAAGTCCAAGGCAGCCATGTTGTTATCAACAAACCCACGTGACCGACCGTGGGACTATTTTCGCCGAATTTTGGCCTGCTAAGATATCCAACCTTATTTCCTGGATAAGTTGAGGCGTATTATATATAAACGTACCGATATCTCACCCAATCTGCCAATTATTGATCAATAACGCAACGTTTTTGTGTGCCCTATTTTGTTCATGCGCAGGTGTGATGAGGCGAACCGCACAATTACCTCCAGAAACGAGCGGCAATCGTTGCGCGTTCAAGATGGCTGCCTTGGACTTGTGTCCGAGGGGAAATGCGACCGTACGGAAATTGCCGAGCAGTTGCCTTCGGAAGTTCCGAATGATCAGCTGCAAGAAAAAATAGCCAAAACGGGCCATTCCCACACGTTTTCAGTAAATAAAAAATCTATCTTTATAAGTAAAGCCGCCATTTGAAATGCAGGTGTGACGTCAGAATCTTTCCAGGTCTCAACGCTACAGAGTTTTGGTGAGGTCTCACTACCCAGTTATGGCGTATCCTGCACCTTTAGTGTCACTGGTGGTTTTGTATCCCCACTGTAAAAATGAAAATACCCCCCCCCCCAAAAAAAATTTGGAAAGGGGGCAATCCCCCTTCAAAAATATTTTGGTGGAAGCCATAGGACTTCCACTGTGACCAATGACACTAGTGACTGCCCAAGTTTTCAATGGGTGAGTTGCCCATTGAGAGCCGACTTTATGCGAGAAAATTATCACGTGGAATGGCGCCTTTATCAGACGTACTTCTCAAATGACTTTGGGTGGACGCCCTCCTTCACACGGCAAAACTTTTCAGTGGTCTTCTTGCGTTACCTTTCATCTTTCCTCTTCTTTTTTCAGGTCCGTGCACGAACACAGTGTCTCAACAATGGCTGATCGGCGACATGAATTGGTCTAAATTTATATAACGGCCCGTATTTTGTATCGGTTCTTGTTCACAGATGATGTCATTGGGAGGAATATTTTTATACTTTGCCGAGTCACTTTTATCATTCCGAAGTTGTTATGAGGATAGATATTTTAACCCTTTCAGGGTGTGCTGGGGTAAGCCAATTTTGTCAAAATCGTTCATCTGTCAGTTAAAGCGAACTGGTCGTGCCAGTCAAGGAGTCAGAATAGAGAATCAAACACCGCCATCTTGAATATATTACTTTACTCAAATTGAGAATTTATTAATATTGTCTACTAAGAGCATATTTGCACAACTGTTGTGACCTTTCTGCCTTCAAATGGCATTTAGAACACGGTCAACAGCAAGTCTAGCCTTACATGTAGGGCCTACACTAAAATATGCAATTTCTAATTTTGAAATTGTGAATTTCGTGGGCCACGGAATTATTCTTAGTGTCCTTTTTGACTGCCGCGGCGACCAGTTCTCTTTAATAATGACATCAGCAGAAATGTCATGAGGAAATCATTCGGATGAATCAGTCTGATAGGTCAGAAGATTTTGATACTTTCTCTCTCCTTATTCAAGTTGTATATCAGTTGTGAAAGCGTTAAAATTGAAATGAACTAGAGTGGACTGATACAAATGGATGAGTTTCCTGGACTCTTTGAGTATTTCATAAATTCTGCTTCACACTTGCTTTTAGACAAGGTTGAATAAACTATGCTGTAGGCCTACTGTGATGTATTGAACAAGAAAAAAAGAAAGTGTGGCCTTATATACATGCAGTATTCGTACCACAGTACTACCTGACATCATTATTGCAGTGTTGGCGAGTAGTCTCAGAGGTCCAAGGAGCACATTGCCCAGTAAACACACACCGCTGGAGGGATATGTCAGCAGACAGGTGCATGATTTGTGGGAGTGTTATTATTTGGGTATATGTTCCATGTGTCTCTGAAACACACCCACCACCCCTGCATACATTTATACATGCCGCAAGCCCCTGTGATATTGTGGCATTATGAAAACAGGGAGGAAGCCTCTTTTAAAACCTATCCAGCATCGGGTATATGACAGCTCAGCTCAGCCGAGTGCAAAGTGAGATTGAGCATTAATCCAGAGAGAAAGCTAAAAATGTTCAAATGTGGGAAAATTTCTTCTCCCTGGCTACAGGTGCGTCAGTTAGTCTGTAGAGAGGCCTGGGCATTGTCAGAAACTTTCTTTCGGGCCGTAGAGTGGATACCTAAGACGGTAGGCAGCCTGGTGAAATCGGCTTGATATAGGAGGAAGCTTGCAATGATGAGTTCAGGTCTTATTCGATTATATTTCAATATTGATGTAACTCCTTTTGGGGGGTGCATTGGAAATATAATAGAACGGCCTTTCATCATTGGAAGTTTCAGCGAGGTTTGAGTAGGTGAAGTAACTCATTCAGTCATCATTCAAAGCTCCCTCCTGATGTACATGTGTTGCTACACATGTATATCAATCATGACCCCAATGAGGAAACCAGGTGAGGGGTGGAATTGGATAGGGACTGGGACATGGAACTGTGTTAAAAACAATACAGATCCATGTGTATCTGCTGATACTCCCAATGCTTCTACCAAGCAGGTCCCAGCACAAGTTGCTCATAGCCGCGGAGTGCACGGAGTGTATGGCGTTGGTAGCGTCGTGATGTTGGCTCCAAACACTTCTCATGCCTTCTGGGTTTAGGGCGGACTCACGGATAAGTTTAATGGGATAGCCCCACGACAGTGTTCCAGTGCCTTAGACAAACTGCAGAAGAAATAATTTCTCACATTTGACATTAAACAAAATTTGGTCATGAAATCAAGAGCCATCAGTTGCTCCACCGAGGCCGTATTTTTGGCATGACTTTCTATTGCATATTTCTTGTGCTCATAAATAAAGTACACTTGTTAGATGACAGAGAAAGGGAAAAATCCCCCTCCCCTCCCAAGCTCTTCCTCTCTGATTTTCAAGTTACATGCCCGCCTCCAGTAGGAGGCGTAGCATATTGCCCGCCTCCGAAAGGAGGCGTAGCATACTGCCCGCCTTCAATAGAAGGTGTAGCATATTGCCTGCCTCCAGGAGGTGTTTGTCTAGCATATTGGTCGTTAGGTATTGTGAGGCATTTGTCAGTCAGTCTCTCAAGATGGCATGTTTGCAACTTTTTTTCTTTTGTCCTCCTGGAGTTAGAGACAGGAAAGTTCTGTGGGTGATCAGGGTTCAGAGTTCATGACCATCAGGTCTAAAATGCGACCTGGATTTTGTTCCGTGCGGCCGAAAAATTTGATGGACCCCCAATGCATTTTGTATTGTGTGCGACTTGATTTTTTGGCCTGTTCGACCAAAATCATCTGCTTTTTCAGAAAATGAACTTTGATCCCTGGTGATTATATCCTGCCAGTAAGCACTGCTGACCAAGCATTACAGACAGCAAAACAATGCTTTTCTAGGCCCTCAACCAGAATAACTATGAATTTACACACGTGTTGAAGCCATAAACACCCTTTGTAAATTTGGCCCTTGGTCTCCTGTTGTGACAAACCAGAAATATTCTGGGTTTATCAATGCATTTTGGTCACCAGTTTTGTACTCTGTTCTGGTACATCCACGATCAGTAAATAGGCCATTGTTATTTATTACCTGGTGATTTCCCTAATGCCCGCTGTACACGATCAAATTTTTCATCCAATTTTTTGGAAATTCAGATTCCGGGCCTGTTGGGCTAAAATGACTGTGTAAACGCGCATGTACATGTAGGCCTTTATTGAGCATATTCAGAAAATTGGAAGAAAAATTTGATCGTGTACAGCGGGCATTAGCAATTCCTCCTTGTTGGTCACTAAATGGCTTCTGTATTGTCGTCTATTTGAAGAATCATAATAAGGGATTAAACCTCATAAAACTTGGCCTACTGAGAGTCGCTAGTGTACCTGTACATTTAACTTTCATTCCTTAAATATTGCCCGGCGGGCACAAGTTGTCTTTGTTTTGATTAGCTCACAGCGCCGTCTGTCAATACGCGGTGACACTACGCTATACAACAGTGAGTTGAGAACACGTAGCGTAGTGTCACCTCGTATTAACAGATGGCGCTGTGTGCTAATCAAAACAAAGACAACTTGTGCCTGCCAGGCAATACCGGTATTTTTCACATGTCTCCCTTTAAAAGCATTTACTGTTGCATATACACATGGAGAATATACTTATGTGCATTATTCACTGAACTTTAGGCCTGATAAGTGCAGCAATGAGGAACCGGCATGCCGTTTATCCCGACAGGTCGGCGCAGCGATCGATGAGACCGAACCAACGTCATTGACGTCGTTTTATGTGCCGACGTTGCGTCATGAAAAAATCTGCTGTACATTTTTCTACAGGAAAAAATAAGATAAAGACGTTGCCGTTATCGCCATCTTACATGTACCTCTTTATTTTAAGAAAAAAAGAAAAGAAATTGCAGAAATTTTCATCCGCGACAAGATGGTGTAAATTTTAATGTCATGCGACCGAAAAAATTGGATTTATTTATTTTCACGCCAGAAGTTAATGGAAATGACTTGAAATCACGTTGAAAAAAGAAACTTCGGTCTCATCGATCGCAGCGCCACCTGATGAATGGAATTTAGCAAGTTGTGATTTCATTTTAGTACCCTCTGTAAATTATATTTACATGTATATTCATACGAGATGTTAGATTTGTGATCAGTAGTATGAGAATATTTTGAAGAAGGGGACCATGTCCTCTGGATTTGTCAACATTTTTGCTTTCATCTGAATAAACTTGGAAATTTCACCGTATTTCTGTGAGTTCAAGACATTAACATTTTGAATTCAAATGCTGAGTTTTAATTAATGTTTGAAGTCACAGAAATGCGTTGAGGTCTCCAACTGAAATGATGGTGTCTCTACTTAAATGATTCAACTGTTCTCATTGGATTAATTTGTCCTTTGTTCCTCCATTTAATTTTTGTACGTGATCATATCACTCCAGATGTAAAGTTTACACAAATAAACAATTTATATGTCTATTGTTTTCAAAGAATTCTGGTGTTCTGTTTTCTCTTAACACAAGCGGAAAAAGCTTAAAAAATGTGCATTTTTAGCGTTTTGGGGTTATTCGCGTGCGCTCATGCGGAACCGTTTTAAATTATATCATTTTTTCCTTTTCCCATTGGTTCCGCATGAGCGCACGTGAATAACCCCAAAACTGTACATTTTTTTAAGTCTTAAAAAATGCGGTATTGTCGCGTTTGGGGTTATTCGCGTGCGCTCATGCGGAACCGTTTTAAATTTGATCATTTTTTCCTTTTTCCCATGGGTTCCGCATGAGCGCACGCGAATAACCCCAAAACTGTGCATTTTTAAAAAGTCTTAAAAAATGCGATATTTTCACGTTTGGGGTTATTCGCGTGCGCTCATGCGGAACCGTTTTAAATTTGATCATTTTTTCCTTTTCCCATTGGTTCCGCATGAGCGCACGCGAATAACCCCAAAACTGTGCATTTTTAAAAAGTCTTAAAAAATGCGATATTTTCACGTTTGGGGTTATTCGCGTGCGCTCATGCGGAACCGTTTTAAATTTGATCATTTTTTCCTTTTCCCATTGGTTCCGCATGAGCGCACGCGAATAACCCCAAAACTGTGCATTTTTTAAAAAGTCTTTAAAAATGCGATATTTTCGCGTTTGGGGTTATTCGCGTGCGCTCATGCGGAACCGTTTTAAATTTGATCATTTTTTCCTTTTCCCATTGGTTCCGCATGAGCGCACGCGAATAACCCCAAAACTGTGCATTTTTAAAAAAGTCTTTAAAAATGCTATATTTCTGTGTTTGGTGTTATTTGCGTGCGCTCATGCGGAACCGTTTTAAATTTGATCATTTTTCCTTTTCCCATTGGTTCCGCATGAGCGCACGCGAATAACCCTAAAACTTCGCATTTTTTTAAAGTCTTAAAAAATGCGAATATTCGCGTTTTGGGGTTATTCGCGTGTGCAACCATTTTAAATTCGATCATTTTTTTCCCATTGGTTCCGCATGAGCGCACGCAAATAACCCTAAAACGCTAAGAATGCGCATTTTTTAAAAGTCTTAAAAAATGTGATATTTTCGCGTTATCGCATGCGCTCATGGGGAATTGTTTTAGATTTGATCATTTTTAGCTCACCTGTGAGTTTTTGTCATGGTGCAGCGTCCGTCGTCGTCCGTTAGCAGGGCACATTTTGTAACCGCTGGAACAATTTAAAGCGAATCGAAATCGAAAAAAAATTGATTTAGAAATAGAATTTGAAAGGGGACGAATTTTCGGGAAAAAATGTAAACAAACTTATCCAGAATGTCAATAAAGAAATTTTCGTGCATTCTGATTGGCTGAACTTTGTGTTTACAAATGCCAACCAAATGTAAACAAAATCCGCTGTCGATTCGCTTTACATGTAACAAACAATTATTGTTTTTTGTCGAATTATGCTGTAAAATGAAGGATTTTATATAAAGTAATAAAGAACACAGGTATGCTTAAAGCGAATCGAAAGCGAAAAATTGATTTAGAAATAGAATTTGAAAGGGGACGAATTTCCAGGAAAAAATGTAAACAAACTTCTCCAGAATGTCAACAAAGAAATTTTCGTGCATTTTGATTGGCTGAATTTTGTGTTTACAAACACCAGCCAAATGTAAACAAAATCCGCTATCGATTCGCTTTAACGTTGAATATGTTTTTGGGTGAAATATGTTGTACTGAAATATTTTTGATGACAGCAGTGGGGCTGAGCGTGATAAAATGACAAAAGCCGCTGCGAGTGGAATTGAGGAGGCAAAATGTCAAGGGTGAAGAGTATGGCACGCCGTTTTTTCAAAGTCAAGAATATTTTCAAAGTCGACAACTTTTTCAAAGTCGATATCTTTTTTCAAAGTCGACTATTTCCAAGTCGACTTCGCTTTCAAAGTTGACATCTTTTTCAAAGGCGACCTCTTTTTTCAAAGTCGGAATCTTTTTCAAAGTCCACTTTTTTCAAAGACGACATTTGGCAATTTGCAAGCGAGTTTGTAGTTGTCACACCGAGGCGAATCACACCGAGGCTGGCACCCACGGCATGATGTCAAATAGTTCCAACTATTCGTTGAAATTGCTCTAATACTCAAACAACTTCGTAGGTTGGGGTAATAACACTTTTAAATTCAAAGAGTTTCAATGTTTTTCAAGACCCTCAGGAACCCTGTACCTGGCGGCGACTGATCAGTCACCAGAAATGGCGGATGTAATCACCCTTGTGACTCACTGGAACAAATTAAAATGTCCGAAATGTGAATGCACATTAACATTTGATCAAATTAAAATGATTCACAAGTTTTTTGCCGATTTTTGCTACAATTTGTTACATGTACATGGGCTGAAAATAATCATACTGTAGCAAATGCTTTTACTTCATGTTTTGTAGTACATTTACATTGTACCTCGCTGTACAAATATTAAGTAAAAGCATCTGCAAACTTTTATGAATACCAGTCATATCGCTTGGGGTTGTAGAAGATCAGATGTAAATTTCAAAACACATGCATTTTTTGCAATTTTTTTTCTTTTTTCGGAAAAAAATTTTTTCGAAAAAAAGCCCGGTCACGCGGGAATGAAAAGTTGAACAAACCCGGCGCTCTAAGGGTTAAAACAGCTTGAAATGTAACTGAAGCCAGTCATGGAGTCAACTGTTTTGTTTGAAGCTGCTGAGTGAGTGATTTTTCAATAGGCACCTACATATGACTGAGTTTCTGTGAAATTTAAGAAACTGATGGTTTGTCAGCTTAAGAAGACCTGATAGGCAGCTGGCTTTAAGCCTTATATCAGCGCGGTCACTTTATCACAAGTGGTGCTAGGAATGAGGACATCGCCACTTCTCCACGGTAAGATGTTGCTGCAACCGTATCAACGTCATCTCCGTGGCAATACGAGGTGCGAGCATGAAGCCACAACGCTGACGTGACACTGACGTTCCGTACAACGTCACAGTGGAAAAGTGGATACCGTCGCAGCGCCACCCCAATGATAGAAACAAAATGGCTACAACCCCATTGACACCGACAGATTTCGGCTCAAATGTTGATGTTTAGAGCAGTTTACTTCCAATACATGTCTGAGTTCGATTCTCATGCCAACCAACCGGTGTAATTAGCACATCAACATGGCTATGAGCAAGCTGCCTGTTGGTCCCTTTTAATTGAAATTATCACTGGCATTGAAAGTGCTGAAAAATTAGAAAAACTTGGCGCCTAAATAGTTAAGAATCCCAAGAATAGTTTCATGATCCATGTTTTGTGTCTTACATCTCGACGAGTAAACCTTGATCTAACGACTCCAGGACCTTCAGCTCTCGGCCAAACCTGTAAAGAAACAAACTTGGTATTTCACAACTTTCTATGAAATGAGTATAAAATGGTGTTTGAACAGGATGAAGTTTGACCTCAGGAAACTGTGAGACAAAAGCTATGTTACCTGTAGTACCGGTAGGTCAAACTAAACAAATTCCAGAACAATCTAGAACCGGAATCTCAAAATAATATATTTTTTAGCAAGATTCAACCGTCAGTACGCTATTTAAGGAAATTGTTACACGACAGCAATATCACAATCAGTAATTTCGTTGGAATTTCCCATCAAAATCAGAAAAGACTATGATCCACACCTGGAAGGGAAGCTGCTTCTTCTTCTTCTTACCCCAACCCAGTGCCTGGACCGCTGCAGTCCCTGATGCCCAACCAGAAGTCGGATCTCTGCGCCACTTACTCAGTTTTGAAGCCCTCCTTGATCTCTGTCACCTTGTTTGGATGACAACAGACAGCTATGTTAGACTTTGAAGGATCAAACAGGGTGAGGAAATACTTGGCTCCGACCATCTCCAAGTCTTCTAGCGTCACTGAGGAGACTTTCTGTAATAATTCCCTGCAAAAACACAAAATAACCTTCTATATGAGGGGGGCAAAATTGGGTATAATGCCCCGTTTTCACAACAGCGGACTCCGCCGTGGTTTGCGGTGACCGGTGCGGTTTTCACAGGGTTTTGGATAATCTGTCAATGGTTTAAAGGGGTTTACATGATTCAACTTGTTGAAAGTTGTTGAATGTTGTTGAAAGCTATTGAAGCATCTAACCCCCTTTCAACACCTTCCACTGAGTCTTTTAACACCTTTCAACAAGTTCCCAATGTTCCTATTTCTGGCAGCTTGTTGAAAGCTGTTGGAAGACCGTGTTGAAATGGTGCAGTGGAAATGGGCCATAAGTTTTCGTGTGCTACATTTCCAGGAACATTTTGTACATGTAATGAGACCTCTCCTTTTGGACACCTATGCCAGGAGGACACCTTGCTTCAGTAGTAGTTCCAATGCTGTAGAATTAACTTCCTGCAGTGTTGCGAGAAATAACAAAGCATTTTCTCTTCTGCAAAACAGTCAGCGGGAAGTATGAATTGGCCCAAAGAATCAAAAGTGACCGCTGTGTTACCAACCTATTATAGTCCTTGTGTACTCCTCTGAAGTAGGAAAGTAGAGATTGCACGGAGGCATCAGATACGGTCGTCTCTCTTTCAATGATCTCAAATATCAAACTACTCTTGGACGTCTCGAGTTCAACCTCGGTGAACGGTGTCTGGTGGGAGAGGTATCCATCCTGAAATAAACATGTTACATGCACAGAATAAGTGACACACGTACTGCTTGCCACAACGTCATCCATACTGATATGAGGCCATGACTTATCAGGCCTTTCCATTTAAGGTGCGCTAAAAAGTGCATGCGCATGCCCCCCTACCCAGTATCTAGGGTAACCGCTGCCTGTGAGGGTTAGGATTAGGAGCAGGCTTTAGGGGTCAGGGGTAGGAAGCCAGGTATCAAGGGTTGTGGGATAGGGGCCAGGGGTTAGGATTCAGAGTGGAAGACATTCACCCCTTCAGCATAATTATGCTTACAATGATTTCCTTGGCTTGTTTGTAGGCCGCCACCAGCTGTGAAGACTTGTAGAGCACAAAGAAAAGTAGGCCAGACTCGGGCTGTACGCTGATACTGTAGTGATATGATAAACCAAGACCACGGATCTGCCTCCACATGGGTCCCTCGAGTTGGGTCAGATACTGAATGTAGACCATTATCGCCGGGAGGTCAGGGTCTTCGTACGACTTCACACACGGGACGCTCTGGGTCAGATAGTTGGATTCCACACTTCCAACGCCACAGATCAAGCCGTGAAGGTCTGATGTGCTGTCGTAGAGTTCATATGATGGGACGACTGCTGTCCTGGAGAAAAAGACATTCCGTATTAACATCAATCAGTAGAAAGGTTATATCCCGTTATGCAAATCGGCCAACCCTGCATTTAGCTTCAGGTGCTGGAAATTAACCAGTTTGAAAAATGCGGCGATGGTCCAACGGGACATAGTGCTAAAACCACGCAAGTCCTGGACTTCGGGACTTGCGTGGTTTTAGCACTCATTTGGCAGACTGGGGCCGTACGGCCATGTATCCATAGGCTGTTCTCTTGTGGCATGTTTTCTTGTTCCCTGTTCACTTGTGACCTTGTGACGCATCACAGAGAGAATGAATCTTTGATTTGCTTACTGGCCATTCCCATCGGACACAAGGCCAGGTCTCATTGTCCCAACAGCTCAGGTCCACGGAACAAGGGAACATGCCACAAGAGAACAGCCAAAAGATACTTGGCCTAAGGGCACATGAAATTGAGTCCTTACTCTGCATCTCCTGAGGGTTTTTTGACCCCTTTTGGTAGGAACTGTCTCCATGGTGCCTGAGGTGTCGTATCCAATGATAACTTTTCCACATCTGCTGCCATGTGGACCGTGAAGTTGGAGGGTTTGCCGAGAACTTCACTCAGACTTTTCAAGTTGTTGAGAACCTGAATGATGATAAGTAAGAGATACATAACTTACCCTCCTGATGAACAAGGGGCAGGTCCATGACCCTCTGAATGATGCAGGTGCATTTAACACACCCTCCCAAACAGGGAAGGAAGCATTCATAACCTCCTGAACAGGGTAGAGATGCATTCATTCACAACCTCCTGAATTGGGCAGGGGGGTCTTCATAAACTCCTCCAAACTGGATTGAATGCAAACCTTTAGAAAGTGGCAGGAGGCACCTAGGGCTCCTGAACAGGGCAGGGATGCTTTTGTAACCTCCGAAACTGGGGGTAAGTGAACCTGCTTGAAGTTACAGGTGTTCATTCATCTGACAAGTGAAGCAAGTTTGCATTTTACCAGTTTTTGATGGAGATCCTTCCATGACATGACTCACCTCCTTAGGGTCCTTCTCCACATCCTCCAGTAGTTTTGTCAGGAATTTCTGCTGCCTCATCATGTTGGCGGCCCACTGGTTACTCTCTGAGAGAGAAAAAAGATAACACTAGAAGTAAAGTTGTCTCCAAATCTAGCAGATTTACAACCCCAACCGGGGTCTTCCTCAGGTACTTTCTAGTAGAGATCTTCATTCACTTCTGGGATCTCTGCTAGAAAGTGCCTGGGATCTCTGCTAGAAAGTGCCTGTCATTTTGTGTGTCCTTTTTTGTGCTCTATATTTTGGATATAGAAGAAAGATACAATCGAGATTACATGGTTTCATCATAGGACTGAACTTAAAAACCGTCAACTTGTGTCAAGCCTCTGTTAACTGTTAGGGAATTTGACAGTAATCGTTCAGGTTACTTCCTATGGCACTTCAAATGTTGCATGGGACAGTAAGCCGTGATGCCTTGTACCGTGTTCCTTTGCAAAGGCAAGTAAAGACTCCATCCAAGTAAGGAACATGAGAAGCTTGAGATGGCCTTGTCCGTACTTACCTGGCATGCCTGGGCCAATAACACTATGGCTTTGACCCTGATGGAAAAATCAAATACATGTACAATACTTTGACCCCCAATGATTACTCACTCTTGTTAAAGTTTAATCCAGCTAACATCGTCTTCACCACCATCCCACCGTTCCGCTTCAAGCGGGAAACATCATTCGCCATCTTTGTGCTGATGATTTTGACCCTGTCTTCCGTGAACTGCACTTGGTACATGAGCTCATGAAGCCACTGAACTCCCTTCTCATACTTCTCCTTTTCCACCTGTGATGAGGAAAAAACATATCATAAAAGGATGTATTTTGACCAAAGGAACACAAGGATAGACAATATCGTCCAGTCAACACAGCCACAGCTCCAAAAACTAGTTGAACAGGGTTCAACATTTTCAGTACCGAAGGAAAATTCCCTGATGAGTGTATGTTATGTGACCGGATCTAGCAAAAGTAGGCGCAAATCGCAACCGAGGAAAGGGTTAACGGCATTATAACACAATAGCTAAAATGTACGTCTCTGTAGGTTGACAATAGTAGTGGACAGCAGTGATAATAGTTGAGTAAACTGATGACCAATGATGATCACCTGCGACAAGTGCCTGCTTTTACTGGAGTGGGTCACATGGTACCTAGCTGGCAGAGATGGTTATACGAATGTCTAGTCATGTACGCTTTGTAGTAGCCAGACTGTAATACTTCCCAGGAAGTTGAGTTTGCTCTGGATTGCTCAGGCCTTTAAAGCTAGGGATTCTGTATCAGTTTTATATAGGATTTTTTGCCTGTGTATGTAAAGCACCTTTGAACGAGTTTGTAACTTGAAAAGGGCGCTATAATAAATTTGGTATAAACATACATACATATGTTAGAGTCAGGGCGACTTCAATTCAAGTTTTTAAATCTATGTTAATACAGATGTGAGGTTAACCACCACCAATGCATATGACCAGACATGACCCTTTCAGTGCCAGCCATCCTGAAGTAATCAGGTCTCTTTAGGATTGTTCCTATACTTGCATCCACAACTCGCATCCACTTTGTGGGCCGTGACGTAGGAAGACCTGATTTCCTTAGGATGGTGCCAGTGGCCATTCAATGAAAATGTATCAAACGATCAAATCCTAAAATCCCACAGAAACCTGTCATATAGGTATTCATTGAAAAGTACTCACTGAGAGCTTTCCAATGAATACCTATGTGACAGGATTCTGTGCCTATCAAGGTGTTTATATACTTTCATTTCTGACAAACTGGCCTGGCGGTGAAAGGGTAAGGCTTAAAGCCAGCAAACAAATGTAAAGAAATAGCAGAGGCTTTCTACCTTCAGCTGAAGAGAAGCGATTTGTTCAAAGTCTCCTTTATCTCCTGTCTCCATTCGGCAATAACCAGGGGCCTGGTGGCCAAAAAAATGTATGGTTCTAGTTAAAATAGTAGTCTCAGGTTCAGTTCAACTTCGCGGATCTTTAAAGAACACAAAAACTAAACCGTTTTACTTCAATAGCAAACCACCCAAATGATGTCAGCCCGGTCAACTCCATGTTGTTTGTCCGAATCGACACTCAGAAATCCGTGTATGATTTGTAATATTTGTCTAAACTTTGCTTTGAAAAAAGTACCTGGGCGGCATGCTATTGCAAAATGCAAACCTGCTTTCAAATAAATGACAGAAGTAACTGAGAGAAGTACAGCTTTAACGACATGCATTATGATTGTAAGACTAGCACAAGCGAGATGGTAAAGATTGATCGACGCATACTGACCTTGAGATTGATATAAGCGGCTTGCGCGAAATCGCCGCAGCTGAATCGATGACCGAACACGCCCATTCCTGATTGGATCAACAGGGTGTCGGCAGCCAACTCGGCAATCACGTCCTCGTGGCTGACCAGGACTGGAACGCAAAAATGAAAAGATTAGAGGGAGCCACGGTGGTGTAGTGGTTCGGGCCTCCAACTAGCGGTCAGAGGGTCCCGGGTTCGAATCCCACTGGGCGTGAGACTTTGGGCAAGTGTCTTTGCCTCACTGGCCTCTCTCCACCCAGGTGTATAAATGGGTACCGTTCGAAAATGCTCAGATTGTAGCGCTGAATGAGCAGCTCATCTGAGTTCTACTGAAAGTTGAGCTTCATTTCAGAAATGTCTCACCTCCGTTCCTCATGATCGGCGACTCAAGAATGACTTCCAGAAATAACGGTAGATAGAGGCGAAGTTCCTGAGGTATGGTACAGCAGTTGAAAAGGACAGTCATCTGAAAAAAACACAACCATAAGAAAAGTTTGGATTTTGAAGTGTTAGTTCTATTTTAATACCCTGGATCAGTGATTTTAGAACACCATTGTGAGATATGCAAAATATCATAATTTTCAGCAAGTTTCAAGGAGACTTCTGTAATATAAATTTTAACCGTCAGTAATGCTATTAAGGGAAATTGTTGCAGTAATGACCACTGAAAATGATTAAAAGGTGACAGCTCTGTTAGAAGAATGAATTCTTTGGAATCAAAACATGAAAATTGTGACACGCTTCAGCAAAAGCAGGCACTTGTCGCAGGTGATCATCATTGGTCATCAGTTTACTCAACTATTATCACTGCTGTCCACTACTATTGTCAACCTGCAGAGACGTACATTTCAGCTATTGAGTTGTACTGTTAACTTTTTAATCGGTTGCGACAAGCGTCTACTTTCGCTGGAGCGGGTCACGACTGAAGCTCTACCATCAGCAGAACACCTCTGCCACCTCAGCTACCTTCCCGGCTCATCTTACCTGAATGAAATTTGTCCGTACATCATCAAGTTGAAACCTAACTGGTAGCGCCACCAATGGGAACTTCTTATTCGTGTTAGCCGTCGTTTTGTCGTGGTTACTGGAAGGTTTCACTGGATGGAACTGGATACAGGAGACACTGGGCACCTCGACGCTGGTGATCACGTCCTCCGGTGGCTCCACCTACATGTTCAGAGGAATCAGAGTTATTATCAAAACAATCAGTGTGGTATTGCCCGAGTCTATCCGTCATTGTTTTTTTATCATAGCATCTCATGGCATAATCGGAAATCGATGTCAAATCCTTGTTGATCATTCAGCGACATCCGACAGATTTTCCTAGACCGCCACACAAATGTCTCTCCTTGGCTGTCCACATACCTCATTCTCCTCTGTAGCCTTTTTCAATTTCTCCTCATTCTCTTCTAAACCCTTCGGTCCGAGCTTCTCTTGTTGTTTGGCGACCCGGTCTTTTTCTGTCTGCCCCATCTCCTCCATCAATTTCACACTTGGGTTGCCGATTATCTAAAATTCACAGCAATTGGACATTTTGATGAAATTCTTTCTCTGATTATGGTACCTTTAACATTGGTTCATGGAAAACGAAAGATGAAACATTAGAGATTAATCACTTACCGTCACATAAGGCTTTCCAATGAAATACTCTTCCACCATCTCCAACCAATACTCGACAGTTTTCTTTCGTAGTTTTCGAAAACTTTCTATTTGGCTGAACCGCTCTGTAAACTGGGAGAAGAAACAGAATATAAGAACTTCTTAAAGCAACTAATTCAGACCAGGTTCTTCTAGGCCTACATGTAGTTCAATGGGAAACCTTGCTGCCGTTAGAGGCCACCTGTTAGCGATCCCGGAACGTCTCAAAATTTGACATCACTAATGTAAGCCATGGACTCCACGTCATGGATGACATTGTGGCGTGCACTTCTTCTTTGTAATGTCAAACTTCGTGACATTTTAGGACCGCTAACAAGTGATTGCCTCTGACGGCAGCCAAGTCCCCCATGGAGACATAGACCTAATTGGTTGTTGGTTAGCGACATTACTTGAAACTCTATCCTACAATCATCTACTGTATTTGTTATAATCTCCTGACATTTTAAATGCCAGTATTACGACTAAAAATTATCTGGAGGTCAGTTTCTACACTTACATCTTCCTTTGAGTCTCCGTATAAGAAGTCTCCTATACATATGAAAGCAAACGTGTCGTGAGGTTGAGTTTCCAGCTGCAAAGGAGGGAAAGAGTCGGTATCAATGAGAAAAGGTTAAAATATCAGAACTGATAGAGAATACCGTATGAGAATAGAGAAACTATGAACATCAAAATTTGTAGGCCTAGCTGTGACCACCTCAGGGAAGATTTGGATAGAGCCTAGAGTGTCCCACCCATGTTGGATACCTTGCCATTTCAACTGCAGTTATCAGGACACCTCTTAATTCAGGACAGCATTTGTCAGTCCCAGGGGCGGATCCAGGATTTCGGCAAAGAGGCGGCACACTGTGCTAGAAACATTGAAGTCTGTGGTGAATCTCAACGATTTGCTCCAAATTTCAGAATATCACGGTCGATTTCACAGATTTGTTGGCTGAAAGGGGGGGGTGCGCAATGGTATCTTTAAGTTTCCATCTACTTACATGGTCATAAGACTCCAGTATTCGTCGGTGAATCACATGACCCATGCGCTTCATGTCAATTTCCTCTTTCTTATCTGATATTGATTTCAGCAGGTTCATCAGTCTGAAAAGATGTCGACGGAGATCAGGAGCTAATAAGAGGCCAATAAACGGGCCTAGGTTTGGTTTCATCAATTCAATGCCTTGGAAGAAATGGGCCTAGGCTGCTGCAGATGTTTGAGCTGTCTTCATTTCTTGGGCCAAGGTACTGTCTTCACTCCTTGGACCAAGGTAATGTTGAAACCCTTCACTGGTTGACCACAGGCCCTGATTCAAATCGAGCCCCTCACCCCAAAACCTTGCTACATTTAAGTCTAGAATGACGCCAACAAAATCTTTTCAACGTACCTGTCTTTAATTTGATTGAGCTTTGGTTTAGGCACGTTCTCGAAGTAAATGTAAATGCAGGATTCACTGTTCTCTATGATAGAATATCGAACCTGAAAAGAGCAAATACCAAATTATATCGACGAAAGATTCACCTTGCTTTCAGGAAGCCAGTTGGGGTAAAATTGATCACCATAAAATTCTGTGCAGACTTCTTTTCCTCAACCAAGTCACCGGTACTTGACCAGCTGCCACTGGCCACAAGACGGTTGACCTACCTTACTACAGTATGGTTCCTCCAGCTCCACAAAGTCACGTTGCAATGGAGAAATGGCAGTGTCAGTCAGATATTCCATGAGGACCATCAATGCCGTCATCTTGAACTGATCCCTCGCCATCGGGCCTCTCCATGCTGCGATAACGATGCCGTGATCTTCGTCGTCAGATGGATAATGAACATATTTCTCCACGCTCGAGTCTAAGGGAGGGACGTCGCTGGTCCATGGTCGGACGTGAGGTGGTCTCTCACCCTGAGAAGAAAATATGCAAAACTGGCTCACCTCACTTACACTCACCAAACACAAGCTGATTTCAGGATTACCCATCACCCTGCCAGTCCTCACTCAAACACCATTTGAATATTGGGAGACTCTCCTGCCGTTAGAGGCCACCACCAGTTAGCAGTCCTATAACGTCATGAAATTTGACGTCACAGAGAAGAAATGCACGCCACAATGTCATCCATAATGATGCGGATGCCATGACTTACGTCTGTGACGTCAAATTTTGTGACGTTCTACTAAATCTAGGACTGCTAACAGGCAGCCAGCCTCTAACGGCAGGAAAGGCTCCCTGGTAGCATGTAGGAATAATGCCTCTCCTACCTTTTTCTCAATCTTGTCTTCGAAAGGTTTGAGTGCTTCAAACACGTCCTCAGCCTTCACCTGTCCCGTGATGACCATACATAGGTTCTCAGGGCGGTAAAACTCTCGATGGTAACTGCAGACCTAACGGGACGAAAACAATGAAATCAGATCAGTCGGTTCAACATCACCATCTTCCTCCGTGTGGGCCTAAATTCGAGTGGAAGGATCTCGTGTGGAGGAGTTTCTGTTTCCATTTGGACCAGTTTTTCACAGCAACAGATGTCACCTTTCCTTGCAACTTCATTTTGGTCACAGTTCAAGTTTCCTCCTGCATTTTTTACCCGAGTAATCATTTCACAAAACGTCTTTTACCTTTTCATGTGATGTACTTGTCCTCAGTTCCTCCAACATGCCGCCGGTCTCCGACTTGTACCCACAATGCCCTGGGTACATGTTTCTCAACATGTTCAGATATGTCCGACTCTCGCCGCTATTTTCACGCGCCTGCATCTCACAGTAAACCACGCCCGCGTTATCACCTTCTCCATTGATATGGTGTACCTCAGTGATGTAGCCAGATTCCTTAAAAAGTATTTTACAAATAAATGCGAAGCTAGCAGGGCTAAATCCTGCACTACAGTGTGGGCCAAAGAAAGTGTTCCTCGAACAATAGGGAAACAACAGAAATGCTATTGTTCGAGGGACACTTTCTCTGGCCCACCCTGTAGAGTGCATTCTGTACGAAGTGCCAGGAGTAAGCAGAGTTTAACATCTGTTGCCCATAGGCATAGAGTTACTTGGTGTTTTGAACCCCTTGCAGCTACTATATGGCACGGCTTAACCCGCCGGCCATGGAGGATTTTCTTTATTTATGGCCTAGTGGCCTGGCACGTTGGCCTCGCAGCTACAAGTTAAGCAACGGAGAGCGCGATCACTATGTGGATGGGTGACCGGCACGTGTATGACAGGCCCACACTTGGTCAGACAATACTGTACATCTCACTCTCAGTACCAGGAATTTCACTCACTGATGGAAGTGATTGAGACCAGGAGAATTTAACAAGACTGATTCGCCTGAGTTTAGAAGGCCGAAATTCCCCTCCAACACTCACCGTTAGAGTAGGATACAAAACGTGATCGAGATAGATCGGCATCAGTCTGAGGAAGCCCTCACTGCCAGCATTTGTCATGGTGTAGCAGGTATGGTCCGTATCTGTCCAGGCATTCGTCCCGGAGGCGAGACAGCGGTTGGCAAGGAGGTCAAGGACACCCTGAATGAAATGAGATGTTAGGTCGATTTAGTTGTGACATCGAAAACTGCACTTTTTGTCTTTTTTCAGCAAAAATCTGGATGAAAAACATGTTTTCAATGTGCAGGGATTTGCCCCTCTGAATCATGCTAACTAACAGCCATGGTGCAAAGAAGTAGATCTTTTAAAATTCTTTTTACAGTGACAAACCTTGTATGGGTACTCCTCGCTCCCCATAAATACCAGATGTTCCAATGTGTGGGGAAGTCCATCATCATCATGGGCCTCTGTAGCTAGAAAGAGATATACACGGATGGTACAAAATATCTGAGGAGTCAGCTGTTATGTTGCGGAATCAGCCTCTGAAGCCATGCCACTGAAGGTCCACATTGCCCTCTGCCTCTGGTGGGGGCAGGTGTCAACCAGAAGGCCCCCTCTACTAAAAGGCAGGGGTTAGAAACCTGCCCTCCCTGAGCTTGGCAAGGACATAGGGCACCTTGTTGGGCATGAGGATGGACGATTGGCGGCGAATACGCATTAAAAAATGGTTCAGTTTACAACGAAACGACAACAACAACGAGGGACCTGAGACGTGATCACATGTCAGGTCCTTGGGACCTGAGACGTGATCACTTGTCAGTTCCATATGGGACCTGAGACGTGATCATCATTCTTGAACACTTAGGCCTACGATTTTTCGTGCTGTTGACAACAGAAAAGCCAACATTACATGATGATAAAGCTATCGCAAAGTTTCAATAGCATGCATTCTTTTTTCCTTCTTCCTCTTATTTCTATCTAACACTGCACAGTTTATTGTACTAATTCATCCGATAAAAATTGTAAAATTTTTAAGGAACAATAAACTATTTGTAATTTGTAATTTAATTTGTAATTTGTAAAATAAACAAACTACCACCGATCACCCACACACTCCGCCAGCTTGCCTCGCTATTACCAGGACCGCCTCCCAGAAGAACCTCTGTGTTCAGAACCCAAAGTGTGGTGTCATGTACAAGGTGTACGTAACCAGTGATTTTGCGCTAGTCTGGAGAGTTTGCACGCCTGTGTGGAGATTGACCATTCGGAACACCTCGGGTCTTTCCGTCATTGTTCGGGAAAGCCCCTCGGATGTCATACAGTCATGCGCGGAGTGATTCTGGACGTGATCAACTCGATAGAATTCACGTAAAACGCATGGACAGCATTGAATCAGTACACTATTGACATGATTGAGTACTAAAGTACAGAAAATGATCATATATATGGGTGATTTTCGTCATTTCAATACTATATACTAGCGAACTATTTCTTAGCGGAAGAACACTCCGCCAGTCTGCGTAATCGGCGCACCGCATCACATATCCTTCCATTTCAATATGGCCGCTTTTGTATGACATTAGAGATTGAAATCTGGCAAAGTTTCAAGCTCTAAGTTGAGAATGGAGATTGACAAGCCATCTGCTGCCATCTATTGTCGAATGTTGAAACTAGCGCTGTGCTTCTTGTACGCATGCGCTGTTAAGCATGTTGACGTCATGCTTAATACACTAAAAACAACAATTCTCATTTTGCTCGGAAATGTCCGATCTCTCCCGAATGTTTCCGAACCATTGTTGACGTCATGCTTGATGTAATTGAAGCAACAATTCTCATTTTGCTCGGAAATCTCCGATCTATCTCGAATGTGTCCGAACAATATGTTGACGTCATGATTGATACACCAGTACCAACAATTCCTATTTTGCTCCGAGCAAAAAGGGAATTGTCGATAGGCCTACTAGCATGTCTACGCATACCGGTACGTCGTAAGCAAACGATCTACGCTTAGGCCTATTTAGGCCTACATGATTTATTGTCGGTTCTGCACACGGTGGATCTCCACAGACAGCGAGACGGTCCAGGCCAGCGAAGGCCCCTGATCCCACCGACGGGCATAGGCCTACATTAGGCCTATCCTGCACTTTACATGCTTTACAAACAAATTGTCCGCCCCGCGCTTTGGCCACGTGGCGCCATCTCCTGGCATGCCGATTGAGCCACTTGCCGGCCGAAATCTGGTGCGAAATATTGTGAATATATACGAACCCAGACAAAAGTAGCCATTGACAATGGGTCCATCTACTTGTGCTAGACAGATTGTAAGGCCTGAACGCTTCGACCTGTATTTTGTAACAGGGATTCCATTCGAACCGTTCACTTTTATTGTGCACAAAACTTCATAGTCGCTGGCGGCGGCCATCTTGGAATGGGTTGTGCTAAAATACGGATTCTCGGCATCGTCGTTAGGCGGGCTGGTAGGCCTAACTAGGCCCTTGCTTTAAACACCATTTTTATTTTACTGATCATCGCGAGTTATGCTTCAACAGGCAATTGCACTTGTTTAGAATCGCATTTCACTCGTTTTTGTCTTCAACCACGTCACAATTTGACAGATGAGTCGTTGGCCTTGGGCAAGCCACTTTACCATGACT